>JBBPJW010000398.1:0-32052 GCA_038088935.1 Pulveroboletus aff. viridisquamosus
GATCTAAGGGCCAACCCCTAGTGGGGTTCCCCCTCAGCTCTCATCCGCTGGCTGGTCTGGTTTATACATAGGACCTCATTATAAGGCTCATCCTTTCCCTTTGCCTAGTTAGGGGCCACTAGTTAAAAGCCTCATAGAGATCTAGGAAAGTCCAGAGACCATTGGCATTCCCCAAGAGAGAAGGTTCAGAGGGTGGGAAGTTTCCCACAACACTAGGGTCAAGTTTTTCCTTCCACATGCCATAATGTGGCAAGAGACCAAGTAAGTTACTTCATCTAGTCAGAGAAGTATAATATATGTGTGGCTGATTTGACCCTTTTTATTAAGGAAGGAGTCAATATTATAGATATTGAGGGAAATGGAAAGTCAGATAGTGGGAAATTTGTAATGGGAGATAAACTCCTGGTCAATGCAGTTGATTTGTGCTCTGCTATTAACTAGGGTAAAGAAATCTACAACTAATCTTGGATGAGAGTGGAAGGACTTGTATGAGGATTCTCATTGACTTTCTAGATGAGAATACAAGTACAGGTATAAAGAAGAGAAAGAAAGCATATTGCATAAAAAAGGTACTCTGCTTCAAAAATCCAGCTAAACTCTACCAATCTCTAATTTATTACCACTAATCTCTTTATTCTTTATTGATTTTTCTTTGACAGTGACCTTCTTGATAAATTTCTTAGGGAAAGAAGTAATAAAGGTGATAGTGGAGGTTAAGGGGTAATTATTGGGGCAGAAGATAATATTGTAACTGGATTTTCTGCAGCAAAAGCAGAGACTAAGCTTAAAGCATTATTCTTACTCTTGAGGAGTTGCTTTACTAAGTCAATGTCTATTGCATTCAGGTATTTTTTAAAATATAATCATTATATTCAACTACTAAAATAAACTTGTGCTTGTACCTGGGCTTGTGCTATTTTCTGATGGATATGCTCATAACTTGTGCTTGTTGTTATGTTAGACTCAAATAGAGGCTAACATAGATCTAGATGGTGAGACAAAGTAGAGCTTGACTATGATCAACTCCTGGCTACAGCTGGTGCAAATGCAGAATGACAATGTACCCTCTTAGGGATGTTGGAGGTTAGACAAGGATGCTAGACTTGTCAAACTAAGTATTCCTCCCTTGCTACATATGCATGGACAAAATGGAGTGGAGTTAAGGGAAATAGGTGAATATTCTAGGTGAAAACAGTATAAGATATAGAGATATGAAGTATACTGCTTTATAGTACAAGTAACAAGGTTTATAGTCAGCTAACAGAGTATAAGGGAATTCCAAGATATCAGAATACATGTCAAGATGAAACAGTGACAGGATGTCAAGGTGAAACATAACAGGTGTCTGGTAATATTTAGGAATTGAGAAGATCAGAAGATTTCTAAATCAACAAGAAAGCATCTGAGGTACAGAAAGACAGAAGCTAAGATGGAACTAGCAAAGAAAAGAGTGATCATAATACTTGTGCTAATAGAGGCCTTTTAGCTAGAGGCCAGAGAACTAGACAAGAGGAGAAAGTAGAAGAGTCAAGGTTTTATATAAAGCCAAAAGCTCAAGTACACAAGATTGAAGAATCCAGATTTGAGACTGAGCCCTTATATATACTATAATAATGTACATACACCAAGTAGATCTGGCCTACCATAAACTACTGTAGAGTAAGCCATTTAATGGCAGAAAGGGAGCAGATTTCTAGAAATACATGAGACTATAATGTTAATGTTCTAGAAGGTTCTGAACATGTAAAGATATAAAGAAGTGAAATGTAAAAAGGTAACATGTAAAGGTATGAAAGAGTAAAATGGTAATGGTTACCATGATCACATGATGTGACTATGTGAAGAGTAAGAATAAAAATAAAAAGACAGGAAAAAAAAAAAAGTGCATTATAACATTTTTTAGCTCAAGAGGTTATTAAGGGGATACTGGAGGTCCAGGTATGGGCCTTAGGGTTTTTGGAACAAAGCTCAGTAAGCTTGGCATGATCAGAGGTCAGAGGTGTCTTGAAAATAAATGGCTTTGTTATATCATTTTTCAATGGTGCTGGGAATCTTGTTGAGATTCTGAATTTGATAAGATAGCCAGATTGGGATTCTGGCTTCATAGTAAACAATAAGGACATTGTCATTCTTAATGTTAGCCAACACTGCATAATTCTGAAACTCCATGGTATACTTAGTAAGAAAGGGAATTTATTTGTCTTTCTTATCTTGACATATTTGTGTATTGGCAAGCCAGTGAATAGAAGAGGTAATGGTGTCATGCTTCTTAAATAAGGCATTGAATGCATTGACAAAACTGCTAAATAAATCTATAGATACCACTATTCCAGCAATATATATCTTGTAGTAGGTAGTTGCCCAAGAGAGGGCTGGACCTTTAGTTATGTAAGAGAAAGTAAATGCAATCTTCTTCTTATTGAAGTTGTAAACCATGGCATTAATGAAGAGATAGAACTGGACTAAGTCTAGCTAAGCTTCTGCTTTATTGTGGTTGCTATTGAATTGTTTAGGAGTACTGAAATAAAGCTTGGTAAATTTAATGGGGGAAGAAGAGTTGGACATTGTGGGGGAAGGGAGAAAAACTAAGGGAAGGGAAAAGAGGGGGCATTGTCTGGTGGGAGTAGGGAAGGGGAAAGTGGGTTCTCAAGGGATCTGTAGGAAGAAAATGAGTTTATGCACAAGGATATAATCCTATTTCTAATCTTTGAAAGAAGGCAGGAAAAGGTCATGGAAATCTTCTTCCAGGAAGCTAGGGTGCTTGGTCAAGGGTTCTTTTGTTTCAGAAAAATCTAGGGAATCCTCTATGGATTAAGATCTAGGCTTATTCCAGAGAGTATTGAGAAACAAAGGAGTCTTGGGTGAAATGTTGGTGAAACTATAGCAATGGTAGCCACAAGTAGATACACTACTTCTTTTGCTATATTAGGCCCAGGTAGGGACTAACATAGACCTTAAGGTGTGGGCTAAGGGTTAAGCTCAACAGGGGTCAGCTCAAAGTCTAGAGTAATGGTGCAAATATAAGACAGCATCATATGTCTCTTCATAAAGGTTGGGAATGAAACAAGAATGCTGGGCTTGTCAAGGACATGAAAGTGTGCTTGCTGACTAAGGGTTGCAAGTGGGGACTCCCTTAAAAGGGTGGTAACAAGGGATTTCTGATAATTTAGAGAGGAGAACAAGGTAATATAAGGCAGAAGTAGTGTAAGGAACATGGGAAACAAAGTATGCTACTTATACTAAGAGAAAAAAGGTTCAGATTCAGTTGAGTGAGTCAAGTGAATAACTAAGGCTAAGTAAGTAATCTGTGTAAAACAGATGAAATATAATAGAAGCAGATTATGAGTAGTCCTGCTAAGTAAAAAGAATGTTCTAAAACAAGGAAGTCTAAAGCTTCTGGAATGTAACAAGGAACCATTGGAAATGCAAGAAGATCACAAACTAAAATAAAAGAGAAAAAAAAAAAAGAAACCAATTATAATAGAATTTATTTGTAATGATATGGTTTATATATGCTGCAGGCTAATTAGTGACATAAGAGTAACATAAAATAAATATTACTTATCTAAGATATATAATTATCTTACAGCACTTCAGGGTCCAATATGTAATGGGAATTTAAAGTCAAAAACTGTTTTAATAAGTTGTCATTTTGATATGATTGCCATGTTATCAAAACATAACCAAATGCTTTGATCATTGGATTAATAGAAAGCCAAGAGTAAGTACTGCCTTTCATATACTTATAGCCTAGCATAATAATTAGTAGTTATTAATAGTGTCAAAACTTATTTCAAGATATAGAGCAAGAATTCCAGACAGCAAATTCTGAGTATGAACATCCTAATGGGGCTCAACTCATGAAGGGTAACATACTCCAGAGACTTCCAAGGAAGTCTGGAGGTGGTCTGAAAAGAGTTGAAGGGAGTTTTTATTGAATTAAATAGGACTTGGCTTTATCTTATGTGATATACCCTTGCATAATATGGTGTTCCAATTTATAAAGGGGTTGGAGGAAGAGAGAAGAGCAGTCTCATGGCTTAACATAAGGGATAGGCAAGACAAGGGGCATTTAGCCTAGTTATAATGAGAGTTGGTCCTTTAGTCTCCCTTAAAGATATTATGAGAATTCAGAGGTTTAAAGGGTGAGCTTGAGAGCTTACTCAGAGGATAAAGTCCAGACAAGAAGTATTTTCATTGACATTCAAACTCCAGTACCATATAGGAGTTACAGTACTTATAGTTCTATAGTAGCAAGGAGGTCTAAGCAAAAAGGGAAGATGAGACTGGAGTTGTCTTAAAAGTGAGAGCAAATGCCAATGCATCTTGAAGACAAATGGAGATGTCAGCAATAATAGTGTCAAGGCATGTCAGACTGAAACTAAAAGTTGTGGAAAGATATAAGAGACAAAATAGAAAAGTAAAAGAAACAAAAGTGAAGAAAGGCATGGAGTTGCAACAGAGTGGTTCAGAGAGGACAAAGTAAAAACTAAGATGTACTAAGTGACTGAAAATAAGGCAAAGCTAAAAGAATAAAGTGGAAAGGAAATGGAGGGTTAAAACAGCTATAGTAATGCTAGTGTAGAGAAAGCATGAGCATAGCTGGATTAGTGTGAATTAGTAGCAAAAAGGCCAGAGTTGGATAGGGAAGAATCAGGGACTAGTATAGTCTACTTGCATGTACTAAGTATAAAGAACCAAGTAGAAGTCAGATTAGAATTGAATTCAGAATATGGGATATAACAGATAGCCATTGTATTTAGTGCAAAACATGCAAATATTGGAACAGTTTTTTGAGCCACTATAGTAGAGAAATAATATTATGATTAGTCTTTTTTTTTTCCCTCTCTTATTCTAGCTTCTAATCTTCATATATTCATATCTCTAATGCTTTCTTGTTATATTCTGTAACATTTTAACTTCCTTGTTTCAGAACATTCCTTTAGTCAGCAGCTAGTACTCATAGCCTGCTTTCTCTACTTTCCATTCACTTCCATACAGATCACTTACATAGCTATATTTTAAGAGGTAGCATAGTAGAGAATATTATACTATATGTAAAAAGACCTCAGTTTTCTAAACTTGTTATAGCTTCTTACTGTCCTATTTTTGATACTTAATATGCTCCTTGGTAAACACTCCTAAACTGTCCTTAATAACCAGTAGGGCTTTTAGCTAGTGGCCATGAACTAGGCAAAGAGAAAGTAATGAGACCACTTCTCTTGTATAAACCAACAGCCAGCAGCACTAGTAGCAAACTAGCCTATATAACCAGCCTAGAGGTCAAGAAAGCAAGACTGGGGAAATCCCAGCTTGCACCCCCTGCCTCATATATTGCCAGTGCTTGTGCATAGACCAAGTACAGGAGGCCTACCTTAGACTACACTATCTATGAACATCAATAGTGTAACTGGCTCTTATTAGAAAGAAAAGGAGAAAGCATGAGGTGTTAATGAGGAATGAGGCAGTGGTCTCATGGATCAAGGGATGGTATGGAAGAGAAGCCACACTATGAGGATATGGGAGAATAGAAATGCACTGGTTCTCAGATATGAAAGGGACATGGCCACCATAAGGCCAAGAAGATCCAATCTGGATCTCTGCCACAGATATAGATCCTAATCTAGATCCTAAGATCAGATATCATTGGAAACTGTACCTGGATCTCATCTGAGATCTGCCACATCATGTGACTGATATCTGGTGCAGGGGAATACTCTAATATAAAGGACTTAGCCTTAGCCTAGGATTATTCTTATAAAAATACTCATTTGCATGATCATATGCTCCTGGTTACATGACTATGCAATCATTCACATCACATGCTCAACAGTTCCCATGGTCACATGCTTAAGACCATTGTGTTTGCTAGTCACATAACAAACTGACCTATATACAAGAAGACCCTGTAGATACTGTTTAGTCAATGAATGTAATAAATATATAGTGGCCTTATCTTGGTTTCATATGAATAAAAGACTAAGATGCAACATAATAATGTCCATACTCAAAGAAATTACATGATTACATAAGAAAATGTTCAGCATATGCCTCAGAAAGAATATGTTTTTAAGGAATAAGTGGCCCAGAGGCATAAAAAGTAATAAGGGGGAAAAAAAAGAGTAAAGAGGAATAAAATAAATAGAATGAATTTCAACACATATACTCACCAAATTATTTCTTTTTACAGTATCAAACCCATTTCCTCTGCAAAATGGATGTGTTTCTCTTGACTCAATGCCTTGGTCAATATATTAGTGATCTATGCATTGGTGGGAAGATACTCAAGTAAAACATCTCCTTTTGCAATCTTTTTATAAATAAAATGATGCTAAATAGCAATATGCTTTATCCAATCATGGAGTATGGTGTTCTTTACTAATAATATCACAGATTGATTGTCAATGGAAATGTTAATGGCAGAGTACACAAGAAGAGACTCAAGTTCTGAAAATAGAATCTTTAGCCATATGTTATACTACAAGACTTTGAGCAACTATATCTATAGCCTTGGTATGTGCTCCTGCTACTGCTAGGGGTTCTGATAAAGTTTAACCTTTGAACTAGAGGCTAGGAGAACTAGGTAAGAGGGATACTGAGTCAAGGGACTTGTAAAATCTTAGAGGTTCAAGTACACAAGACTAGACACTCCAGCTTGGACTTGCACACCTTTTATACTATTTTATCTTGAGCATAGACCAAGATAGTGTGCTCTGCCCTATAGTAGTGTACCATAAGCTGCTCAATGGCAGAGAGAGAGTAAAAGTCTAGAAATATATGAGAAAAACAGGTGGTATAAGATTATAGGCTAGATTAGTCTAGACCTAGTGAAGTGTAAAGTAGTAAAGATATGAAATGTGAAACAGTGAAGATGTGACATGGTGACATGGTGAAGGGGTGACATGGTCACATGATGTGAACATGTAAAGAGTTAAAGGAAAATACAACAGGGTAAAAAATGAAATAAAAGGGAAAATATACATTATAACACCATATAGCTTCTTTT
Organism: Pulveroboletus aff. viridisquamosus; assembly: GCA_038088935.1. Classification (NCBI taxonomy): domain Eukaryota; kingdom Fungi; phylum Basidiomycota; class Agaricomycetes; order Boletales; family Boletaceae; genus Pulveroboletus; species Pulveroboletus aff. viridisquamosus. The sequence continues at coordinate 7,007 of JBBPJW010000398.1, forward strand.
ATGGCTATAGTTGCTGCCATATACTCAGCCTTGGTTATTGACAGGGCAATAGAGCTCTGTTTCTTCAAGGTCCAAGTGATTAAACCACCTACTAGCATAAAAATGCATTCTGAGATGGATTTTCAATTATTTACATTTCTAGTCCAATCTGGATCCACATAGTCCAGTATTTTGAAGACCTTGGACCATTTTTGAGTGAGCCATATGTCAGCTATCCTGTGTAGATAGTGATAAGTGCATTTAAGGGCTATCCAGTGAATTTCACCAGATGTTATTATGCAACTAGTGAATATAATGATCTCAAGCATGTGATCATGGAAACTGTTGAGCATATAATGTGAATGGTTGCATATTCATGTGACCATGGGCATGTGATCATGCAAACAAGTATTCTTATAAGGATAACCCTAGGCTAAGGCTAAGTCCTTTATATCAGAGTATTCTCCTGCATCAGATATTAGTTATATAATGTGGCAGATCTCAGATAAGATCCAGGTACAATCTTCAATAATATCTGATCTTATGATCTAGATTATGATCTGCATCTGTGGCAGAGATCCAGATTGGATCTTCTAGATCTTGCTACTACCATGCCTCTTTTATAGCTCTAATCCTGTGCAACTTCCTTTTTATTCTCCCACATCCTTATGGTGTGGCTTCCCTTCCACTCCTATCCCTTAATCCATGAGGCCACTGCCTCACTTCTTATTCTCACTCCATGCCTTCTCCATACCTTATCTATTAGTTGAGAGGTTACTGTTATTGGTGTCCATAGATAGTAGATCTTAGGGTAGGCCTCCTATACTTAATTTGTGTGCATACCTGAGCAATATATAAGGCAGGGGGTGCAAGCTTGAATTTTCCCAGTCTTGCTCTCTTAACCTTTTAGCTGGTTATATAAATGATGTCTTATCTGCTGGCTTCTGGTTTATACAAGAGTAGTGGTCTCAACTGATACAGGTGACTACCCATCCTGCCTTGATACTTGAGTTAACCTTGGTTGACACTCCTAATCTATCCTTGATGGCTGCTGAGGCTTTTGGTCTAGTGGCCCTAAACTAGGCAATAGTGAGAGTAGTGAATCCTAGGCCCTTTGTATAAACCAAATAGCCAGACAGTGAATGAAAGCAGTAGTGGGATCCTTCTTGGATCAAGATCAGAGATCACTGCTGTGAATCTAGCCTAGAGGTCAAAGAGAGCAAGACTGGGTTTCCCCAGCTTGCATCCCCTGCCTTATATATTGCTGGTTAGTATGCATGGACCAAGTATAGGAGATCTACCCTAAAGTATGCTATCTATGGTCACCAATAGCTAAAGTAGCTCTTGCCTCTAAATAGATATAGTAAGCATGGGGCATCAATAAGAAGTGAGGCAGTGGCCTCATGGATCTAGGGAAGGGAATGGAAGAGGAACCACACCATGAGGATGTGAAAGAATGGAAGAGCACTGGTACTAATCAATGATGTTATAATCATTTTTCAACTTTCACATCACGTGACCGTGGGACCCCTTTTACTTTTCACCTTTTTACTTTTCACCTCTTCACACTTTCACAATGTCACCTCTTCACATTTCACTCCTTCACACTTTCACTCATTTCACATATCACAGCCTAGACCATGACATCATTGCCTGGCAGCTTCCTTATGGAACTGCTAAGGTACTCGCTCCTTTATTGCCATTGGTCAGCTGACTGTAGCATAGTTAGGGCCAGAGCCATTTACATGGTCTGTGTGCATATCTGTATCATATATAAAGGAGGCTGCCCAAGCTGGGTCTTTCCAGTCTTGTGCACTTGAGCCCTCTGCTTTATACAAGTCCTTGACTCTTCTCTTTAATCCTCTTGCCTAGTTCTGCTGGGGTCTAGTTAAAACCCAGTCTTTTGAGTTAGAACATGATTACTAGGATAAGTCCATTAGTTTTCAGCAATGGTTTAGTGTCAACCATTTCACTTGCACAAGACTAGCTACTAGTCATTGCTCAAAAAGAAGATCATCAGGTGTTTTCCAAATTTATATGCCAGCTAGGAGATTTCACACATGGGGTCACGAGAAGCAGTTATTCCAGTTTGTGAAAGAAGCAATCTTAGGATTTGAAGATGATTTATTAGAAGCAGAGTCATTCACAAGAAGGTTTACAGCATTCGACCACCAGGTTCAGAAAGACTTCGAGGCAACAAAGGCTAGGGACAGAAAGGTAGCAGCTACCAAAAGGCTTAGGTCTCTTAGATCCTCAGATTCCCTCAAGACTCCTAGCAGATGACTTAGGAAAGTTTGCAGCAAGCCCATACTTTATCATCTGAAGAAGCAAGGTGTCCACCCTAAGAGATCAAAAAAGGTTCGACAAGGAATTGAGCGAGGAACAGCTGGAGGAAGTTGTAGAGTTAGGTTCACCAATCCCACAGTCTCTGGTCATCGAAGCATCTCCCCGATTCCTGGGTTCATCATATGACACTCAGGAAGAACCCCTCCCCCAGCACCAGTGGATTCCCTTCCCAACTTCACCCCCATGCCCTTCTTTTCTTTCATGCCAGCAACCATTTCAATCGAAGATGTCTGGCGAAGCTTTGAATATTAATGATAAGGTAAAGGAGTTGTTGAGAGGAAAGAAGATAGAAGATCCTGGGAAGTGGGATGGAAATCGGCAGACATGGAGGTTATGGGCCATAAAAATAAGGGTATGGGCTATGGAAAATGAATGGAAGAATAACAGGGTGCTATGTGCAGCTGTTCTATCAAGATTGGAAGGAAGAGCAGAAGCATTCACTCAAATTCTATTGGAAAGGTACTTGGATGCAGAAGGAGAAATAGATAACCAGGGAAGAAGGTTAGGAGTCTTGGCTTGGCCAGATTTCTGGGATCTTTGGACTGAAATAAAGAGCTACTTCCACATAGATGAGTTGGCTCATGAAGCACTGAAGAAACTGGAGGCCTTGTTGCACAGAGGATCAATTGACCTTTATCTCCAGGAGTTCGAGGTGCTGAGGAAGGATGCAGAGATCAGCAAGGAGCATGCCCTCCAACTCATGAGAAGACAGGTCCAGTATAGGATCTATTCTCAAGCCTTGTTGCAAGGACCAAAGCAGAGGTACGAGGAGCAAGTAATGCAATTCTGGAATATAGGAAGAGTGTTCGAGAGGTTGGCAATAGAAAGAGGTAATCCCTCACAAGGACAGTTCCAACCTAGATCTTTTACCCCTCGATCTGGAAATTCGGCTGCGCCCTCTACCTTCTTCCCAAGAAACCAATTCCAATCCCGTCCGCAAGGAACTCCCCAGTTTACAGCAGTAGGTACACAACTGGGAAGAGATGCTCTGATGGACATAGGACAACAGTCATTCACAGATGCGAGGGAATGTTTCAAATGCCACAAGAAGAGACACTTAGCTTGTGAATGCTCTTCAAATCTCCCTTTTTCTCCCCCTCCCAATTTCAGACCCTTCCACTCAAGAATCATCCGCTACGAGGATTTCTCTGCAGAGCCAGACGCGCAAGGTTGGCACATCACTGAGCCAATCAATATGCGCAAGCTTGCAGCAGAAGCCGAAAAAGAAAAGAAGAAATCAGCGCAAGATCAAAGCCAAGGAGTGCCTTGGTCCTCAGTAGAAGAAGCTGAGGCTTACTTTAGGGACAAATTCACCATAGAAGTGAAACAGGGTTTTTAAACAGGGTCTTGATCGATCAAGGTAATCGAGATCCTTCTTTACTTTCATCCAATGCTTGCTCTTCTCCCATTGACACTTGCAGAAACTTAGATAGGATCTGTAATGTGGACTTTAATAAATCTTTTAGTAACACCTCAGAGGGGTCTTGAAAGAGCTCAGTCACAGGTGACAAAAAAGTGATGCTTAATTCCTCTAATAAAAAAAAAAAAAGGTTTTTTCAACTTTTTCAAGAGCAAGTACTCATCTTTTAAATTATAAAACCCTTGAACAAGAAACCATGAAGACCTATGAAAAAGACAAGTTCAATGTACAAGTCCACATCAATGGTTTGGTCAAACAACTGCTATGAAAAGGAATGGAATGGAAAGACATGGGAACTAAACCTGCTCTCATAGATTCCGGAGCCTCAACAACTTTTATAGACAAAAAGTTTATCAAAAGTTTCAACTTGGATGAAATACCTTTATCCCGGAGTATTCAAGTAATCAATGCAGATGGCTCCACAGGAAATATTGGTGAAGTGTCCACATGAGTACTGTTGCACATACGCATGACAGACGAGGCTGACAAAGTCCATGAAGAAGATATTCAGGCATTTGTCACTAATCTAGGAGGATCAGTGTTAACCCTAGGATACGATTGGCTCAAATGCCATAATCCACACATTGACTGGTGAAACAAGACAATCAGTTTTGACCACGAAGTCATACAAACATGGGCACTGATTATGGAAGAAGAAGAACTTTGACAACAAGTACTGAAGGAGTTCTGGAATTACTTAAGTATTTTCTCTCAAAAAGCTTCCGAATGAATGCCACTGCACAAACCTTGGGACCATGCAGTGGAATTAAAAGAAAACTTTGTCCCAAAGAAAGGTCGTGTAATTCCTCTTTCAAACTCAGAGATGACGGAAGTCTGAGAGTTTTTATCCAAAGAACTCGCAAAAGGATATATTAGACTGTTTAAATCCCTCCAAACCTCACCAGTCTTCTTCATTGGCAAAAAGGATGGCAGAAAGTGAATGGTCATTGACTATCGCTATCTCAATTCTTGGACCATAAAAAATGCCTATCCACTTCCCCTTATCTCCACTCTTATTGATCAACTTAAAGGAGCAGATCTTTTCACCACATTAGATCTTCGTTGGGGATACAATAACATAAGAATGAAAGAAGGTGATGAATGGAAAGGCACCTTTACCACTCCTCTTGGTGCCTTTGAACCCACAGTCATGTATTTTGGCATGTGCAATAGCCCTGGAACTTTTCAAAATATGGTCAACGACATTTTTCAGGACTTATGGCCTTTTGTGCTCATCTACATTGATGACATCATTATTTTCTCCAAGGGCAAGACCAGGGCAGAACATGCTCAGCTTGTTTGCACAGTTTTAGATTGTCTTCACACAAATGATCTCTTTCTCAAGCCATCCAAGTGTCACTTTATTCAAGACAAGGTAGACTATCTTGGTATGGTTGTGTCTAAAGACGGGGTCGAAATGCAACAAGCCAAGGTCAAAGCCATACATGATTGGCCTGTTCCCTGTACTTTGAAACATGTGCAGGCCTTCTTAGATTTAGCAAACTATTATCGTCATTTCATTCAAGGTTTTAGTGTTACGGTGTCAGTGTCAGTGAGTTTACTGTAACCCTAAATCAAGGGCTGTCGATAAGTCGATGTGGTGTTCTTAGAGAAGAGAAAGAGTTGAGCTGAGCCTTTTTAGATTAGAACACTGTCCAGGTACTGGTACAAGTGCTCAAGACTGGGGAGTCTTGAGACAATATACTATAGTTTATATAGGGATAGCTACTGTGCAAGGACCAAGACCCTGATGGGAGATTTCCCATGGACCCTGCACGGGGATCAAAAAGAAAAGAAGCCACCGTGAGAATAGCCAATGGCTGAAAGGGCTCGGTGCTTCTGAAATGGAAGAGTAACGGAAATGAAAAAGGGCTGGAAGGCTGCAGGCTAACCCTAAGCCCTGGGTCTAGACCAGTCATGTGACCCGTCACGTGCCCTGATAAGATAAGAGATTAGATAACCACATGGAAAGATAAGATAAAAGAAAGAAAAGCGAAAAAAGTGTATCATAACACTACCCCCTTTTTAGGTCTCGGATTCCAGACGAGACACTCTGAGAGCTTCGGTTTGAGTAAGATTCTCATATGGTTGAAAGAGTTGGTGAAAATGAATTGGAGAAATAGAAATAAGTCATCTAGGGGCGGATGGATGCAGCTTGTGAAATTCGGACACCAGTTCCAGAGCGTTGGTCAAATCTTCCTTTGTTTGCCATGTGCGATCCAGCTCAGAATATCCTGCCCAATGAACCAGATATTCCAGTTTTCCTTTTTTCATCCGCAAGTCCACAATGTGATCCACTTCGTATTCGCTGTGTCCTTCCTCTGTGACTAGGATAGGATCAGGACGTAGAACATCCTGATTGCGTAATGAAGGATTAAAAGGTTTTATGCAGGATACGTTGACTGTAGGATGAATTTTCATTGTTTTGGGCAGTTGCAAGCATATGGCATTCGGAAGCACTTCAATGATCTGAAATGGTCCCATCCATCGTTGTGTGATTTTTTTGGATGGATAGGGCAATGACAGATTCTTGGTTGATAAAAGAATTTGTTGACCTGCAATGTATTGTGGATAACTTATCCTGTTTCGAGCTTCCATGCGATGTCTACTTTCTTCCAAAGCTGCTTTCACATCCTGATGTGATTTCCCCATTGCTGTGACAAACAGAGATGGTGCAGAGTCGGCTGTGGGTGGTTCAAATCCCATACGTGGCTGATAAGTTCTTGTGATCGAGAAGGGAGATGATTTCGTGGATGAAGACCAGGCATGATTATGATGAAATTCAGCCATCTTTAACCAATCAATCCACTTCTCTTGTTGTTTGGCCACAAAACTCCACAAATATTTCTCCATCTCTTGATTGATTCTCTCCGTTTGACCATCTGTTCTAGGATGATATGCTGTTGAGATCTTTTGCTCAATGAGAAGTGTCCTGCAAAGCGCTCGTGTGAATTCTGACACAAATTGGGGGCCTCGGTCGGATACCACTGAGGAGGGCAGGCCATGTCTTGACCAAACATTATCTTTAAAAAGTTCTGCAGTAGTCAAAGAGGAAATAGAAGAAGAACACGCAATGAAAACTGCTTCCTTAGAAAATCTGTCCACAACCACCATAATCACATCTTTTCCTTTTACGTTTGGTAGTCCTGTTACAAAATCCATGGAAATATCCTTCCACGGAGTTAACGCTGTTGGTAACGGCAGAATAGGTGTTTCATTTTCTTGACCTGACGAGATAGCACACACTTGACAGTGTTTGACAAATTCATCGACATCTGCTTTTATCTTAGGCCAATAATAGAATCTAGCCACCATTCTTCTTGTTCTGTCTTGTCCAGCATGTCCTCCAATATTGGACGAGTGGCATATATTGAGTATCTTCATACGTAGTTCTTCTGGTACAAAGATTTGTTTGCTTTCATTGACATAAACCCGATTTTCTGTATCATAACACCAAGTAGAGGGCAAAGTAAGCCCAACCAAATGATCCTGGATTGATTCGAAGAACGGGGAGGAGAAACGAATTGCTCGCGTGAATACAGAGGGAGGAAGGAGAGTAACTTGTTTGTTGGGATCGGGTTTGTTGACAAAATGATCCAGTTGACGAGATAAAGCATCAGCCTGTCCATTTAACGATCCTGGCTGATACACCAGCTTGTAATTGAATTCGCTGAGAAGGGCTTGCCAATGAGCTTGTCGTGGGGATAAGTCTTGCAGTCGTTTCCAGTATTCCAAATTTTTATGGTTGGTCCAGACCTCAAAATACTCTCAACCAATAAGATGATGACGCCATTCCTTGAGAGCCCGAATAATGCTCAACAACTCTTTATCGTATATGGGATAATTGATTTCTGCATCATTGAAAGAGTGCAAGGAATACGCAGCCAGACGCCAACTTCCATCGAGCTGTTGAAAAGATAAAACAGCTCCCATTGCCACATCTGAAGCATCGGTCTCAATGCAAACTGGTAGAGAAGAGTCGGGATAGCAAAGAAGGGGGTTGCTAGTGAGGATGTCTTTTAGTTGATTAAATGCTAGATCGCATTCTCTTGACCATTCAAATTTGTGATCTTTCCTTGTCAACAAATTAAGTGGTTTGGCTATATCTGCAAATTTACCAACAAATCTCCGATAATAATTAGCTAATCCTAAAAAGGACTGCACTTGTTTGACCGTTTTAGGAATCGGCCAATCCTTTACCACTGTGGTCTTGTTTAATTGCATTTGTACCCCCTTTTTAGATATGACCATTCCCAAATAGTCCACTTTTTCTTGTGCAAAGTGGCATTTCGAGGGTTTTAGAAATAGATCATTTTCTTTTAAGCAATGAAGAACTTCACCAACGATAGTCAAATGCTGCTCCCTTGATTTGTCCTTGGTGAAAATCATGATGTCATCAATGTAAATGACCACGTGTTCCCACATGTCATGGAAGATATCGTTCACCATGTTTTGAAATGTGCTAGGAGAGTTGCACATTCCAAAATACATTACCATTGGTTCATAGGATCCTATAGGAGTGGTAAAAGCTCCTTTCCATTCGTCTCCTTCCTTCATTCATATATTGTTGTACCCCCATCGCAGGTCTAGAGTCGTGAACATGTTAGCACCCGTTAACCTATCAATGAGAGTGGTAATTAGTGGTAAGGGATAGTTATTTTTGATGGTGAAATTATTGAGGTATCTGTAGTTGATCACCATTCATTTTCCTCCATCTTTCTTTCCAATAAAAAATACTGGCGATGTTTGAGGCGACTTTGAAGGTCGAATATATTCCTTTTCAGTTTCCTTTCGTACGAATTCTCATACTTCCTTCATTTCTTCTTCGGATAGCGGTATGATTCTTCCCTTTTTTGGCACAAAATCTTTCTTTAATTCGACCGCGTGATCCCAAGGTTTCCTTACTGGCATCCTTTCGGATTCCTTTTGTGAAAACACTGTTAGATATTTCCACAACTCTTTGGGTACCTCTTTTTTTAGTTGTTCAGTTTCCTCCACCGTTATACTTCTTTGATGTAAGTGTGGAGCACATTCATTTGTGCACCTAGAAAATATTATCTTCTTCTTTACCCAATCAATTTCTGGATTATGTATCTTGAACCAGTCATATCCAATAAGTAAATCTAAAGATCCTAGTTGTGACATGTAAGCATTAGCAGTTTGGTAATGCCACTCTTCGTTATTTCCCTTTATTGCCAGATTGATTACCACATAATGAATGATCTTTCCTATAGATCCTTCAGTTCCATCTGCGTTAAATACTGTTAGTTGATTTTTCAAATTATACTTGTAGAGTTTGTGTCTTTCCACAAACTTCTGATCTATAAACGTTAGTGACACTCCAAAATCCAACAGTCCATAGGTGATTCCACAATCCTTAAATAATAGTTCTTTTCCTGTTAGCGCTTTTCCTTTTATCCTTACTCTTACTCCTAATTCATCTTGTTCCTTTCTTTGATGTAATTTCTCTGCCAGACTTTCTTGTTCTTTATCTGTTAATTCAACCTTGTTAATAGAAGACGGAATAAAGCACCCTTTTACCGGGGCCACGCTCTCATGAGACACCGTCTCGGTTTTTGGAAACTTTTTCCATTTCATAGTATCCAAGTTGAACACAGAAGAGAAATTGTTCAGAGTATGTACTGGGAGACCACCTGCTGGCAACGCCGGCTCCCTCATCCTTTTCCCGCTTCCTTTTGCTTCCTTTCTGACTCAAAGACATCCTGGAAATATGCACGTGCTTCTTCCATGCTACCCCAAGAGGCTGCCGGTACCTCCACAAAACGTTGTGCATCCACCATGTTGTAAACCAGCCCAAGTGCAACTGGCTCCACTTCTTGCCAGCCCTGCGCATCTGGGGGCCCGAAATCAGAGAATTTGATTGGTTGAACGTACATTTCTCATTGTCCTTGTCCAACCTGAGGTCCGCAACTGAAATTGTTTGATGGTCATGGAGCAGATGAGTTAAACTGCCCATTACAGTTCCTTGCCAGATGTCCCGGCTTCCCACATTTATAGCAGGTCTGTGTTCGCGGAGTGACCGACTGGTGATCTATTTCCATAGGGGCTCCTCTGCCCGGTTGTGTGCCACTTGTCGTAAAGTGCAGTGTTGGTGAATTATTTGGTCTTGGTGTAAAATTTTGTCGGGGGGTGAATTGCTGGTTAGGACGCGGATGGAAAGTTGGACGGAATTGGTTTTGGGGAGGTCGAGGCATAAAACGGGGTGGTGCTCTCTTGACAGCCATGCGCTCAAAGGCGCGGCCAATGGTCCGAAGCTGATTAGCGAGTTCGAAATAATCTTTCTTCAAACCCTACATAGCCACTTGTTGGTATACCCTGTAATGGACCTGCTCCCATAAGAGTTTAGCGGCATAATCCAATCCTATCTCCGCATCCTTCCTCAGCACCTCGAATCCTTGCAGGTACTCATCTATTGAGTTGCCTTGTTTGAGGGCTTCTAACTTCTTTAGCACATTATGTGCCAGTTCCTTGATCTGAAAATATTCTTGCATCTCCCTAGCAATGCCTCCAAAATCCGGCCAAGCCGAATCCCCTTTTATCTGTCCCTGTCCATTGTAATCACTTTCTTCATTAATATATTTTTCCAAAGTGATTTGAGCAAAACCTTCTGCTCTTCCTTCCAACCTTGACAATACTGCCGCACACTGCTGCCTATTCGTCTTCCAGTCTTGTTCAACCATCCAAATAGACAGCATCGCAAACCACTTTCTCCATTTCGTGCGATCACCAGTCCAAACCCCAGGGTCTCGGATCTTCCTCGACCCGCCCATCTTCGTTATTTCGTCGGCCAGTGACTTCATTATATCAGAAGAATCCATATTCCTCGACAGAGAACGGATCGAATGGCAGAAGAGGAGGTGGGGGTGTGAAGTAAGGGAATGGTCTGATGGTTCTAGGAGTACTGATCCTAGTTTTTCTTCGGCTTGGATTGGAGACCCCGTCACGCTCTCTGCCTCCTGGTCCCTGTACTGATCGAATGGTGCTAACATGGTGTCTGACTAGTGTGGGGGTTCGGTTAACGGTTTTTAGGGAAGAAGAAGGGCAAAGAGAGCGTAATCTTTCATTGGTTGCCTCTTTCCTATCTCTTCCTTGTTTGGCTACTAAGTCCTTCTGAGTTTGTTCGTCGAACTGATCAAATCTCCTCTGGAAATCTAGGTGACCCGGTTCGTTATCTTGGAAACCTAAAATCGCTTCGCTAATCAAATCCAATAACTTTTCTTCGTGTTCCCAAGGATAAGCCTTCTTCATATACTTTTGCTATGCACCCTTGACTAGTAATAGTCTTGAGCAAGTGTTATGGTGTCGGTGTCGGTGAGTTTACTGTAACCCTAAATCAAGGGCTGTCGATAAGTCGATGTGGCATTCTTAGAGAAGAGAAAGAGTTGAGCTGAGCCTTTTTAGATTAAAACACTGTCCAGGTACTGGTACAAGTGCTCAAGACTGGGGAGTCTTGAGACGATATACTATAGTTTATATAGGAATAGCTACCGTGCAAGGACCAAGACCCTGATGGGAGATTTCCCATGGACCCTGCACAGGGATCAAAAAGAAAAGAAGCCACTGTGAGAATAGCCAATGGCTGAAAGGGCTCGGTGCTTCTGAAATGGAAGAGTAACGGAAATGAAAAAGGGCTGGAAGGCTGCAGGCTAACCCTAAGCCCTGGGTCTAGACCAGTCATGTGACCTGTCACGTGCCCTGATAAGATAAGAGATTAGATAACCACATGGAAAGATAAGATAAAAGAAAGAAAAGCGAAAAAAGTGTATCATAACATTTAGTCATCTTGCGAGGCCCCTTAACGATCTTACTCGAAAAGATACCCCTTTCCTCTGGTCCACTCTTTATCAACAAGCTTTTGATAAGCTTAAAACCATTATGACCACCACCCCCTTCCTAGTTTATCCCGATTCAACCAAACCTGTCTGGGTTGAGACAGATGCTTCCAATATTGCCATAGGAGCTGTTCTCTCTTACCTGGTCGAGGGTCAGTGGCGACCTGCCACTTTTCTTTCCCACTCTCTTTCTAGTGCAGAGCACAATTATCCGATTTATGATAAGGAACTTTGGGCTGTTGTTAGCACACTTAGGGAGTGGTGCCATTTACTTATAGATCATTCTGAATTTGAAATTTGGACGGACCATCAGACTTTAGAACATTGGCAAAAACCTCAAGATCTTTCCCCCTGGCAAGCTCATTGGGTCGAAACCCTTATGGAATATCACTTTACAATTATTTATAAGCCAGGATCTGCTAATGGTTGTGCCGATGCCCTGTCTTGCCAAGCAGATCATGGGGACATTCTGCACAAACCCAATAAAAATGTGGTGGTTTTTGCCCCCTTCTTTTTCCCCACCTGCCCCATTTCCCTTTCTAATTCGTTTTTGTTGCAAGTCATTCTTGCCTCTCATGATATAACTCCACCGGTGGGGCTGTGTTATAATCAGGACAACAAATATTATACCCATCCTGAAACCAATGCTCTTTTTATCCCTGAACCTCTCCGACAAGAGGCTATAAAACATTGTCATGATTCTCCAATAGCAGGACATGGAGGTCGACAAAGAACACTTCATTTATTAAAAAGATGGTTCTACTGGCCAGAACAAACCAAAGACATTGATAAATATTTACAGACTTGCCAAGTGTGCTCCCTCACGAAGGGTTTGCAAAAAGCACCAGCAGGTCAATTGCTACCATTACCCATTCCATCTTCTCCATGGAAAGACATATCCACGGACTTTATCACAGGACTTCCAATATCATCAGGATATGATGCAATTCTAGTAGTCATAGATCGATTTTCAAAAGAGGTGGTATTCATTCCTTGTTCATCTTCTAAAACCTCCTCTCTTTATTTAGCCCAAATGTTTTGAGACCACATTTGGTGTCAACATGGGCTCCCTTCTTCAATTGTTTCGGATAAAGGTCCTCAATTTGCTTCGGCTTTCACTCAAGAGTTATGCCACTCCCTTGGCATTTCCCAAAAACTCTCTACAGCTTTTCACCCACAAACAGATGGACAAACAGAGTGGATTAATAGAGAGCTAGAACAATATCTTCGCGCTTTCATAGCCAAATGGCAGGAACAATGGGCAGATTGGATCAAGATTGCAGAATTTTCCCATAATAATGCCTACTCCTCTGCTATCCAAACTTCACCCTTTGCCATCACTAAAAAATATGTTCCTCAACTTGGTTTTGAAGCTCCTTCTCCTTCTAATTCCTTTGCACAAGAACTTGCTCATTCTCATGAAGAAATCCAAGAAGCTCTTTGTGAAGCTCAGGAATGAATGAAGAAGCAATCTGCTCATAAATGATCTGAAGCACCATGCTATGAGAAAGGCCAAGAAGTTTGGTTGTCCACCAAACATCTTTCACTTCCATATCCCTTCAAAAAGCTCACTCAGAAGTGGATAGGGCCGTATAAGATCCTTGATGTGTTACCAAACACAGTACACCTCAAATTACCTGCATCAGTTCACATCCATCCGGTGGTCAACATTTCACAAGTCAAACCTTATTGTGATCCCCTTCCTAATCAACCTGTCATTTGACCAGACCCAGTCGAAGTCACTGAGGAAGGTCATGAAGAATGGGAGGTACACGAAATCGTTGATTTACGTGTTAAAAAAGGAAAGCTGGAGTATTTGGTGGATTGAAAGGGTTATGATGTTTCAGATCGCATATGGGAACCAGAAGACCATCTCAAGCATGCTCCTCAGGCTATTGAGGTCTTCCACATAAAAAATCCTGCTGCATCATGCAAACTACGTGGTCTGACTCTCTCAAATTTCCGTTCTCTCTTCCATTCATACAAAAACTTTACTTCTTCCATGGCTCTTCTTCTGTCTCATCTGGAATCCGAGACCTAAAAACAGAGTAGTGTTATAATCATTTTTCAACTTTCACATCACGTGACCGTGGGACCCCTTTTACTTTTCACCTTTTCACTTTTCACCTCTTCACCTTTTCACCATGTCACCTCTTCACATTTCACTCCTTCACACTTTCACTCATTTCACATATCACAGCCTAGACCATGACATCATTGCCTGGCAGCTTCCTTATGGAACTGCTAAGGTACTCGCTCCTTTATTGCCATTGGTCAGCTGACTGTAGCATACTTAGGGCCAGAGCCATTTACATGGTTCATGCGCATATCTGTATCATATATAAAGGAGGCTGCCCAAGCTGGGTCTCCCTAGTCTTGTGCACTTGAGCCCTCTGCTTTATACAAGTCCTTGACTCTTCTCTTTAATCCTCTTGCCTAGTTCTGCTGGGGTCTAGTTAAAACCCAGTCTTTTGAGTTAGAATGCAATCACTAGGATGAGTCCATCAGTTTTCAGCAACAGTTTAGTGTCAACCATTTCAAATGAGATGGACATGGCCATCATAAGGCTGAGGAGATTCAATCTGGATCTCTGCCACAGATCAGATCCTAATCTAGATCTGGAGATCAGATGTCATCAGAAGATCTGGATCTCATCTGAGATCTGCCACATCATGTGACTAATACCTGGTGCCAGGGGAATACTCTGATATAAGAACTTAGCCTTAGCCTAGGGTTAACCTTATAAGGCTACTTGTTCACATGATCACATGCTCCTGGCACATGACCAGTTGCATCACATGCTCTACAGCTCTCACAGTCACATGCTGACCATCATGTTAGGTTGGTACCATAACATCAACCTTTCTCTATTCATCTAGTTAGGGGCCACTAGCTAAAAGCCCTACCAGTTTCCCAGGACAGATTAAAAGCATTCACCAAGAAGGCTCAAGTATCAAGGCAGAATGGGCAGAGCCCTGTAACAGATGTAACAGTATATCTCCTTAATATACCCACTGCAAACATGAGATTGGGCCAAGTTACAAGCATGACATACATCAAATCTCCTAATCTATTCTGGTAGGCTTTAATATCAACTGCAGCTATCTCTACTTTAAAAAGCCTGCTATTGGCATCCATGGGTATTACCATAGCATGCCCATTTTCCATTCTAAAGCATTTCAGAATAGTTTGGATATAGCAATTTAGTAAAAGGGAGATTATGCCCTTACCTCTATTCTTGATAATCTCCATGCCTAGGATATAGCATGCTTCACTAAGATCTGTTACCTCATACTTGGCTGATAGTGTGCACTTGAATTTCTCAATCTCCTTGCAGCTTTTAAACAAGATTAGTTTGTTATTCACATAAATAGCAACAATAATAAGCTGATGTTTTTCCTGCTTTTGAAAAAAGCTGTGATTATTGTTGCTGCAGGTAAAGCCAAGGGAATTAAATAGCTCATGCAGTATGTCATACTATTATATTCCATGCCATGAAGTTGACTCTGCTCTGCCTTTGGTATAACTCCAGTTGTTTTTAGTTCATCAGCTACATGTTATTTAGCTTTCTTCTACCTTCTTATACTTAGTTCTGAGCCATTCTAATATAACTCTATAACTATTCCAATCTTACTCTCTGTTTCTGCTGCTTTTTTCCTTTCCTGTTCTTATTACTCTTCAGTTTCATCTTAACATAACATTATTAGCATTATTCTTGATATCTCCATTCATATTCAGATTGCATTGGCATCTGACTTTGCTTCTGAGACAACTCCTGTCTTATCTCCTTTCTTCCTTTAGATAATCCACTTTTCTGAGATATAAGTACTATAGCTCTGTATCTTGTACCTTAGTTTGAATATCAATATAATCCAGCACTTTCTCCTATGTTTCTGTATCCTCCTCTTATTTCATGAGCTGGCTCTATGCCCTCATGCCTTTGCATCTAAGTCTCTATGACTTGCTCTGACCCCTTACCCCCTATTATCTCCTTTCAAAAATTCAGGGCACCAGGACTATCATAAGGCACACCACATAAGATAAAGCCAAACCCCATTTAACCCTTTTTCTAAAAAGTTCCAGAGAAGATTCAGAGTATACCTGGCTGTTTAACAGTATATTCAAATTCCTATTTGTATTTATATCCTGATATCATAACCACACAATGTGTAATTTGCTTGCAAACTGCCACTTAGCCATTTCCAAGTTTTTCTGCTTGTATCCCATTAGATTCTGCTTTACAGCCTCTTTTTCCCATAGCATAGGTTAAAGAAGATCTGAATAAGTTAGAAACCTCCCTTATACCTACTAATTATGGCACCTTTCCTAGTATATCTGGAAATCCCAGAGATATTCCTTTCACAGTAGCCTCTGATGCCCAAGAAGACCATGAGCCTCTTGCAGGAAGCAAATCCATTTCTACCCACATACTCAATAATCTCACTAGCACTATTTGCATTCTTGCCCATTCTTCTAATAAAGCTTCAGAAACTTTACAGAGAAATAAAGTCTGAGAACCAGACCAGTTTGATAGAACCAATCTGTGAAAACTCCATATTTTTCTTGTCCAATGTGAACTAAACTTCCAGGGCCATTCTAAAGCCTTTATCACTGACTGCTCAAAAATTACTTATGCCCAGTCTTACCTCAAAGGCATGGCATTGGAGTGGTTTGAAATTGACCTTTTCCTTATAAATAATCCTAACTTATGTTCACTCTAAATAAATAGTTATAAGGAATTTGTCAATGAACTTCAGATCAACTTTGAGCTGCATGATCTAGTCAGAGATACCAAGCATCAATTAGATCTGCTGACAATGAAAGATAGTCAGTATATCAACAAGTATGTTGTTGAATTTAACAAGGTTGCTTTGCAAGTCCAGTGTTATAAAGAGAGTACCCTTTAGCATTATTTCTATAATAGCCTTTCAGATCAATTTAAAGATAATATTTTCTGCATTAGCAAGCCTTTTACTCTCCATGAACTTTTCCATTTTTCCCAGATCCTTAATATTCACTACTGGAAGCACAGGTCTAAACTTAGCCACCAAGAAAAGTTATCTAACCTATTTAAATCTTCTAAAAAATCCTCTATACCTTCTGCTGTGCCTTCTGGCTCAAAAGAGTCAAAAGGCAAGTTGGCCACTATTACCAGTTCTGCTAAACCCTGTTCTTCCAAAAAACAATATTGCATTCAAACTTGATAAGAATAGCAAACTCATCAATGAAAAATGCAAATGCTGCTTCAATAATTATCTCTGCATGTTTTATAGGACTATAGGCCATATAGCTAAAAACTGCCCTAAGTTTATCTTCAAGGCAGCTAAGGCTTGGGCCACCAGGACCTCCACTTCAGAAGCCAGATCAGAGGCCTCACAGGAGATTAGACTCAATATGTCCACTCTTTCAGATTTTAGTTTACTTATATCTTGTATTACCCTTGTTTCTCATGCCATTCCTCTATTTTCCACTCTGATTGACTCTGATTCTTTGGATTGTTTCATAGACATCAAGTTAGTCAGTATCTTTAACCTTCTGACTTATTTTATTCTTCCATTATAACTCTGACTTTTTAATGGCACTTCTAATTCTATAATTACCAATGCCATTAATCTCTCTGTTTGTTTTGAAACCAATAATATCACTCCATTGACATGTTATATCAGTCATATTCCAGACCACCATGTTTACTCCACAACATCTCTGATGTTACTCCAGTTAAGAATTACTCTAAAGCTATATGCTGGCTAGTTTTCATTTATCTTATTCTCTGCCTCCCTAATAATACTTACAATTTCTTATATATACTTCCATGTCCTTCTGACACAACTCCATAGTTCTTCTAGCCTTATTTCCTATTCCTTGCCCTTCTCACTTATTTTCTGTCTCCCTTTAGTTTTATCTCTTAGTTTCATCCTGGCATGACATCATCAGTGTTATACCTGACATCTCCATTTGTATCCAGGTTGCATTGACACCTGCTTTTACTTCTGAGACAACTCCTATCTTAAATCCTTCTCATTGTTAGATAATCCACTCCTTCAAGGTATAAGTACTGTAGCTTTATATCTTGTACCTTAGTTTGAATATCAACATAACTCAGTGCTCTCTCCCTCTGTCTCTAACTCCTCCTTCCACTCTCATGAGCAGGCCATATGCCCTCAACCCTCTGAACCCAAGTCTCTATAATTTACTTTGATTTTTTGACTACCTTTAAAATTTGAAGCACTGGGACTAGTGCAAAGGTATACCACATAAGATTAAGCCAAGCTCCATTAGACTACTATTCCAGAAAGTTCTGGAGTAGATCTGGAGTGCATCTAAAATGGGTGACTATCCATCCTGCCTTGTAACTTGAGACAACCTTGATGGATACTCCTAATCTGTCCTTGATAACTGCTTGGGCTTTTGTGCTAGTGGCCCAAAACTAGGCAAATAATGGAAATAAGACCTGGGCCCTTGTATAAACCCAAAAGACAGACAGTGAATAAGAGCAGAGGTGGGATTCTTCTTGGATCAAGACCTAAGATTACTACTGTGGATCTAGCCTAGAGGTCAAGAGAGCAAGACTGGATTTTCCCAGCTTGCACCCCCTGCCTTATATATTGTCAAGGTCTGTGCACAGACCATATACAGGAGGTCTACCCTAAAGTGTGCTATCTATGGGCACCAATAGCTAAAGTAGCTCCTATCTCTAAATAGATATATGAAGGGAGAACATGGGGTGGTAATGAGGAGTGAGGCAGTGGCCTCATGGATCAAGGGAAGGGAATGGAAGAAAAGTCACACCATGAGGATGTGGGTGAAATGAAAGGTCACTGGTATAGATCAATGAAATGGGCATGGCCACCATAAGGCCTAGGAGATCCCATCTGGATCTTTGCCACAGATCAGATCCTAATCTAGATCAAAAGATCAGATATCATTGGGGGATCTAGATCTCATCTGAGATCTGCCACATTATGTGACCAATACCTAATGCCAGGGAATACTCTGAATTAGCACTTAGCCTTAGCCTAGGGTTTGTCTTGTAAGGCTACTTGTTCACACAATCACATGCTTCTGGCACATGACCAGTCACATCACATGCTCCACAGCTCTCACAGTCATGTGAGACCGTCATGTTAGGTTGTAACCATAACATGTTCTCTATATACCAGCTACCTCATATATTCCTCATGGCCTGGTCCATGCACACTTTATAGCAATATATAAAGAGGCAAGGGCATAGACTGGTTCTTCAGTTTAAAGCACTTGTTTACTTGTTTACCTGATTATCTTGTGCCTTTTCTTGGCTGCCATTCTTTTTTTCCCCAGTTTGGGCACTCTCCAAGGTGGTTTCCTCTTGCTGTTGGTCTAAATCCATAATAACATGCACCCTCTTATTATCTAACTTATTACTTTCTAACATTATAACTATTATACTGCAAGACCTTGAGCAACTACACCTATATTCTTGGTGTGCACTCCTGCTGCTGCTAAGAGTACTGTTACATATGGTCCAGGTAGGAACAAGTGTAGACCTTCAGAAGAGGGAACTGGGCTATGGGTGGCTAGGGTTTGACAATGGGTCAAATAAACTGTGGGCTAGAAGAGCTCAACAATAGTTAGCTTAGGCAGTGGTATGACTTATAGGGACAACACTGGCTTTAGACTCAATAATGGGGTTGAGAACACTAGTGATGCTGGGCTAGTGGTAACTAGGGTTAACTAGGAGTTCCCTCTTGTGCACCAATGCATGAACTAAGAGTGGATTGCAAGGTACTGGGTACAGTGCAAGGATAGAAAGGTAGAAGTAGTGTAAAGAGAGAGAGGAGGCAAAGTACACTACTTATATAGTACAGAGAACAAGGTTTAGACTCAGTTGGATGAGTTATAGAAGATAACTAATGATCCATGTGGAAATGGATGGAATGTCAGAGAATCAGGTGATGGGTTATATTCAATAACTAAGTATGAAGGGAGCAGATCATGTGTGATATCTGCTGAGTCAGAGAATGTTCTGGAAGGAAAAAAGAGGAAGTTCCAGAACAAGAACTAGAAAGTATCTAAGACATGCAAATGTGAAGCTATGGCAAGTGAGAAAAGAGGAAAAAGAGAGGGGAAATATAACAGGTACTACTAAAGCCTAATCATTGAACTAGAGACTAGAAGAACTAGGCAAGAGATATATTAAGTTAAGAAACTTGTAAAAACCTTAGAGGTTTAAGTACACAAGACTAAAGAACTCCAGCTTGGACTTGGATCCCTTTTATACTATTATATCTTGAGCACAGACCAGGAGAGCATAACCTGCCCTACAGTAGTGTATAGTAAGCTGCCCAATGGTAGAAAGAGAGTGAAAGTCTAGAAATACATGAGAGAAACAGATAATATGAGATCATAGGCTAGATTAGCCTAGATCTAGTGAAGTGTAAAGTGGTGAAGTGTGAAAATGTGAAAATTTGAAGGTGTAAAGAGGTGGTATGGTGAAGAGGTGACAGGTCACATGATGTGACCATGTGAAGAGTAGAAGAAAAATACAAAAGAGTAAAAAATAAAACAAAAGGAAAAATATGCATTATAACAATAACTGAAACTGTTTCCATCCTCTCCAATCCTTCTTCTGACTGCCATTATGATGCAGATCAACAAGTACTAGTATATAAACTCTCAAACTGAATTTATGTCCCCAGCTTCCTTTACATGAAAGTCATATAACTATGCCATGATATTCCAG
The DNA here is from genome assembly GCA_038088935.1 of Pulveroboletus aff. viridisquamosus. Lineage (NCBI taxonomy): Eukaryota > Fungi > Basidiomycota > Agaricomycetes > Boletales > Boletaceae > Pulveroboletus > Pulveroboletus aff. viridisquamosus. The sequence continues at coordinate 27,324 of JBBPJW010000398.1, forward strand.
TTTCTGGCCATAGTGAATGTAACCAGACCATGTACCTGTTACTATACTTATTATACTGGCCTGAACTGATGCCAGATACATTCAACTATATATAATGCTGCCAGGTATTATTAAATACTTGGGCATATTCATATTCCAGATCTTTTCCAGAACACTCTAAAGAAATGGTCAAACAGGGCTTGGCTTTACCTTATGTGGTATGTCTTTGCACTAGTTCTAGTGCCCTGAGTTTTGAAAGGAGGTGGAAAAGATCAGAGGATTAGAGTAAGTCATAGAGACCTGGGTTCAGAGATATGAGAATATAGAACAGTGGAAGAAAGCACTAGGTTAAGTTAATATTCAAACTGAGATACAAGATACAGAGTAACAGTACTTATACCTTAGAGAAGTGGATTATTTAATGAAAAAAAGGTGTTATGCACCCTTCTGAGTGCACTCCATACCTCACTGAACCAGTGAGTGGTGAAGGCCCATAACAATGACAAGATGAGCTTTTAAAACTAGAGCTCCTAACTAGGCAAAGGAAGGAATTGAGTGGAACCCCCCATGTAGACAAGCTAATGTTACAAGAGGGTTAGACTGGGGAAACCCCAAATCCTCACCACCCTGTATATATATTGCCAGAGGGCATAGCCCCATATACAGAATGACTAACTACTATCTATGTTACAACTCTGGTAAACCAGAGGCTACATCTAGACTATGTTGGACAGAGGAGTGACATGGGGAGAACTTCTAACTGGAGGCTCTGGAGAGGAGCAACTGAGGAGTGGAGGACGATGAGGAGGACTCAGAAGAGACTCGGAACTCGAGACTACTGAGGGCCTGACCTAAGAGTTGGTTTACCTGAGAAGTGTGATCTATGCCAGATACTAAGTGATAAAGACTAAGGCTTTAGCACCAGTATCTGCCCCTTTATATGGCCCAGGGAAGGCGCATGGATCAAGTATCTAATGGCCTACCCTATAGTACTGCATACCTAGTAACCAGCAGCAGAATGAGAGCACTTGTGTAGGAAGTGAGGTAAATGCATGGAGCAGAGATGAGGAGTGAGGCAGTGGCCTCACGACTAAGGTGTGGGGAATGAAAGAGAAGCGGCATGATGTACGTGAGGACAGGGATCTCTGCCACAGATGAGATCACCTCCTAGATCCATCAGATCCATGGAGATGGTTAGATCGGAGATTGGGCAGATCCAGGGAAGATCCTGGGGAGACCCATAGATGTGTCATGTGACCACTGACCATAAGGGAACTTGTAAAGTATTGCTTGATCCTAGCATAGGGTTAATTCCGAATAGGAGTAGGATTCCCATGATCATGTGATGTGAAAGTGGTAGTTGTGAGAGGTTCACAACAATCTATGTTAATCAATAGCAGTAACCTTTCATGCCATCTTAAATAGGAAACTAGGGCATAGGGCATATAAGTTAGGAATGAGGCAATGGCCTTGCAGATCAAGGGTTATAGAAGAGTGAACCACAACCATGAGGATGTGGGAGAATGGAAGGGAAAGCATACCTGTAAAGGTGAATATGAATGTGGCCAGGCCACCATAAGACCAAGAAGAACACCATCCAGATCTCTGCCACAGATCAATTCTAATCTAGATCCATTAGATCAGATATCATTGTAATCAATCTAGATCTCATCTGAGATCTGCCACATTACATGACCAATACTTATATGCAGGGAAACTCTGAATAGAACCTAAATCCAAACCTAGGGTTATCCTTGTTTTTGGCATAGAAGTCTCATAATTATGTGTTGAGACTGTTAGTTTATGCTTGAAGCATAACAAAAGGAGATAAAACAGATGTTGTCTCAGAAGCAAAAGTAAAGGATTATAGAAACAGACAGGGAGGAAAATAAAAAGGAACAGGAACAGGAAGTGAGATTGAAATCACTACAGAGTTGTATCAGAATGGCTTGGAACTATATATAAGAAGTTGTGGATATTATTAGATAGAAAGAAATGAAGATAAGAAAAAACTAAATAACATATAGCTAATAAACTTAAAGTAACTGGAGTTGCACTGGAGATAAAATGGAGATGACTTTATAGCACAGGATATAACAGTATTTCCCTCTTAAGGCCTGAATCCCTAAAGGCCTTAGGCATGCAACCTTATTTAGTGCATGATTAAAGTGAATATCAGAGGCTTAGTGGATCATAAGCCCATAAAAAACATTACCACTTTGGAAAAAACTTCTCAACAACCTTCTTAATCATATTCTCATTTAGTAACATTCATACCTGGTCTAACACATGCCTTGAGAAGCACATGGAGGATTAATGCAAAGTACACTAAGTAAAAACAGTAAAAGAAGGCAAGAAATAAGAAAAAGGCTCAGAAAAGAGCAAAGAAGGCTTAGAGGGAAGCAGAAGAGGTTGTTAGGTGGCAGGCCAAGGTAGCAAAGAGGCAAGAGGCTAAGAAGGCAGTCCATAGAAGGGTAAGTAGTATCTAATGGAGCTAAGAACTAGATACATGTTAGTAAATAGTACTATAGCATATAGTGAGCTTATGCATATCTTAGTTGAAATAGAGAAATAACTAAGGATGCAGTAGGAAATAAGATATAGTATTAAGAAAAAGTAAAGCTGTTATACACTAATATGTTGGATAGGCAACAAGGGATTAATACTGTTATAGTGAAATGAAGAGCTGTAATGTATGAAGATTATATCATAATCAGCACTTTCTCTTAGCTGAAGTTTAGTGGCATGGTTAACCCAAGTAATTCAACAAGATATAAAAGCAGATGCCAATGTATTCTGAATACAAATAAAAATGTCAGATATACTACTAATAATGTCATGTCAAGATGAAACTGAAGGATGATAGAAATAAATAAGGAGGAACAGGAACAGGAACAGAAAGTAAGATTGGAATTACTACAGAGTTATATCAGAATAGCTTAAAGCTGTTATAACACTTTTTTTCATTTCATTTTTTTTCCAGATCACATGACCTTATCTTATCTTCATCATGTGGTTATCTAATCTTTTATCTTATCCAGTCACATGATAGTTTATCAGACTCAGGGCATAGGGATAGCCTCATGCCTTCAAGGCTGTATGCTTCTCTTCATTTCCATTTTGTCTCTTCCATTAAAGAAGCAGGACCTTTAATGGTTTCCAGGAGAGCTTCTCTTTTTTTTGATGCCTATGCCATGTGTATGGGAATATTTCCATCAGGGACTTGATTCATGCACAAAGACCTATAGTATAAATACTATACTCTATATGTCTCAAGTCTTCCAGTCTTAAGCACTTGTAATCTACTTGTGTTAACTCAAACTCCCCTTCAAGCATCTGGTGTTATGTACCACAAGATTTGCAGTGCCAAATGCCCAAGGTAAAGGAAAATGATCAAGAAATAAGTTCTCAAGTTAACACTAGTATAGTACAAGTGCTTAAGACTGGAGTCTTAAGATACTACAGCTATAGTATTTATACTACAGTGTCCTGCACACAGACCAAAACCCTGATGGGAATGTTCCCATATGTTATGACTCTGGATCCCAGAGGCTTCACCTAGATGAAGAGTGAGAGAAGGAATACAAAAGGAGAATCTAATGGAGGCTCTGGAGAGGAGCAACCTGTTACAGCTCCAGCCTAACACATGGTCTCACATGACTGTGAGAGACCAGAAAGCATGTGATGCTCTGGTCATGTGATCAGTAGCATGTGATCATGCAAATGAGTAGCCTTATAAGGCAAGCCCTAGGCTAAGGTTAGGAGTTCTTCAGAGTATTCCCTGCACTAAGGTTTAGGTCATGTGACACTGTGGCTGGATCCCCGATGGGATCTTAGATCTATCCAATGATATCTCTTTAGAGATTAGGATCTGATCTGTGGCAGAGATCCAGATTGGATCTTCTCGGCCTCCAGGCAGCCATGCCTCATTTATGGATTAATACCAGTGTGCTTCCATTCCTCCCACATCCTCATGGTATGGCATATCTCCTCTCCATCCTGTATCTGCGAGGCCACTGCCTTATTCCCTCACCCGATTCATGCTCTCCTTATCTATTACTTAGTCATAAGCCCCTTTAGCTATTGGTGGCCATAGATAGCTGTACTTAGGGTAGGTCTCCTGTGGCTGGTCCATGCACGGCCACCAGCAATATATAAGGCAGGAGATGCAAGGCTGGATTTCCTCAGTCTTGCCCTCTTGTGACTTAGGCTAGGATCTACAGTATGATCTAAGGCTTGATCCCAAGATGGGATTCCCCTTCAGCTCTCAACTGTCCTGCTGCAGTTTATACACAAGGGCCCAGGAACTCATCCCTTCTCTTACCTGCCTAGTTAGGGGCCACTAGTCAAAAGCCTCAGTGGACTTCAAGTATCAAGGACAAGGGCATTCACCAAGGTGACATGAGTATCAAGGCAAGGATGGCTAGTCAGCCATTACACAACCAAGGAGGGATCAACAAAGGAGGACTTGGAAGTGTTGCAAACCATGCAACGACCACTTTCAAACTTCACGTGATCGTGGGAATCCCAACCCATAACAAGCTAAACCCTAACTTAGGACTTGCATATACTATACGAGTACTCATAAGGTTAGTGACACGAGGCCATCTATGGATCTTCCCTAGATCGTCCCCGGATTTTCCCTGACCCTGGATCTGATCTCATCGGGATCTGACGGATCTCCGATTGGATCTCATCTGTGGCAGAGATCCCCGTCCTCATTGTCACCACACCCCTTACCTTCCATTCC
>JBBPJW010000399.1:0-32045 GCA_038088935.1 Pulveroboletus aff. viridisquamosus
TCTAAGATTCCATCGGGGATCCAGCCATATCACATGACCTATACCTTAGTGCAAGGAAATACTTGTATAAGACTACTAACCCTAGCCTGGGGCTTGCCTTGTAAGGTAACTTGTTTGCATGGTCACATGCAACTGATCATGTGATCAGCGCATCTTGTGCTCCAAAGTTCTCATGGTCATGTGAGACCATCATGTTAGGCTTGAGCCATAACAGTTACTGCTATTGGTGACCTTAGATAGTAGATTACTTATTCTATGTAGAGGCTATGCCTCCTGGCAATATATATATAGGGTGAACAAGAGTCTCTCCAGTCTTGATTACTTGTATCTTTACTCCCCTTTACCTAAGTACTTTGATGTTAACTTGGGTTCCTTCTTTCTCCTTGTGATCTGAGCACTAGTTGCTGGTGCTAACTTGGGCTTCCCTTTCAAGATTTACAAGCCTAGTTTGGGGCCACTAGAATAAAAGCCCTCTTGTTATTTTAGGTTACCTGTCACTTACTCACTGGTCCATGGTAGTATTCAGATTGTACTCTTGGAGTGCATAACAGTGGTCTCATGACTCAACACAGAAGACAGGTAAGACAAGGAGCATCAAGCTTAGTTATAATTGAGATCAAGCTCTTAGAATTTCCTTAAGAATTACATTAAGGCTTGGAGATACTTTGAAGTAAATTAGAGAGTTAGAGGGTAAGCTGCAGAGCTTGGTTAGAGTGAGGACAAAATTAAGATGGGGTTGTTTTCATTGATATTTGAACTAAGGTACTACATACAGGAGTTATAGTACTTATAGTTCCAGAGTAGTGAAAAGTCTAAGCATGAAAGGAAGATGAGACTGGAGTTGTCTCAGAAGTAAGAGCAAATGCTAATGCATCTTGGAGGCAAATGGAGATGTTAGAGATAACAGCACCAAGGCATGTTAGACTGAAACTGAAAGGTGGCAGAAGAAAGTGAGAGTCAAAATGGGAATAAGTGTTGTGGGAATCCACCTGCAGTCCTTGATTCTTTACTGACACCTTGGGGAACACCATTGTCCTAGACCTTCCAATATCTATATGAGGCTTTTGTCTAGTTGCCCCTAACTAGGCGAGAGGGAAAGGATGAGCCTGGTTGAGGTCCTGTGTATAAACCTGACTAGATAGTGGATGAGAGCTGAGGAGGGACCCCCCTAGAGGTCAGCCCTTAGATCAAGCTAGGACCTTAGCCTAAGTTACAAGAGGTCAAGACTGGAGAACCCAGCCTTGACATCTCCTGCCTTATATATTGCTGGCTACTATGCATGGACCAGCTACAGGAGACCTACCCTAAGGAAGCTATCTATGGAGCACCAATAGCTAAAGGGGCTCATGACTAAGTAATAGATAAGGTAGCATGCATGGGGCGTGGATTAGGAATGAGGCAGTGGCCTCGTGACTAAGGGAAGGAGAGGAGATACACCACACCATGAGGATGTGGGAGAATGGAAGGGAAGCACCAGATGCAGATTTATGAGTAAGACATGGCAACCTGCTGGTCAAGGAGATTTATCTAGATCTCTGCCACAGATGCAGATTCTAATCTCCATAGAGATATCATCAGGGACTGATCTAAGATCCCATCAGGAATCCAGCCATATCACATGACCTATACCTTTAGTGTAGGGGAATACTTATAAAGACTACTAACCCTAGCCTAGGGCTTGCCTTGTAAGGATACTCATTCACATGATCATGTGCAACTGATCACATGACCAGCGCATCACATGCTCTACAGTTCCCACGGTCACATGTGACTGTCATGTTAGGCTTGCGCCATAACAATAAGGAAGGAATTGAGAGCATATTATATTTCATGCCACAAAGTTTACTCTGTTCTGTTTCCAGTGCAACTCTAGTTGCTTTTTGTTTATCAGCTACATGTTATTTAGTTTCTCTTGCCTCTGTTGTTATCTATCTAATGACACTTACAGCTTTATATATTTAGTTCTGAGCCATTCCAATACAACTCCATAGTTATTCTGATCTTACTTTCTGTTTCTGTTTCTGTTTTTCTTATTTGTTTCTATTATCCTTCAGTTTCATCTTAACATGACATTTTTAGTGTTATTTCTAACATCTCCATTTGTATTTAGGTTGCATTGGCACCTGACTTTGCTTCTGAGACAACTCCTGTCTCAACTTCTTTCTTTCTTTAGATAATCCACTTCTCTAAGGTATAAGTACTATAGCTTTGTATCTTGTACCTCAGTTTAAATATTAGTATAATGCAGCACTATCTCTTATGGTTCTGCATTCTTCTTCTACCTCATGAGCAGGCTCTATGCCCTTACACCTCTAAATCCAAGTCTCTATGACTTACTTCAATCCTCTAATCCTTTCCATCTTCTTTCAAAATCTGGGGCAATAGAACTAGTGCAAAGTTGCACCACATAGGGTAAAGCCAAGCCCTATTCAACCATTTCTTTGGAGAGTTTCAGAAAAGATCCAGAGTATACCCAAGTGTTTAACACATAGAATATAATACAAGACCAGACTGTCATATTCTGTACTTTGGACCTAATTTCAACCTAGATTCTACTTGGTTTTTCACACTCAGTGCTTGCCAGTAAGCTATACTAGCCCTTGATTTCCCTTCATGCAACTCTGGCCCTTCTATTACTACTTCATTTCACTCCAGTTGCACTTGCACTTCTTCTGCCCTCTTATTCAGGTCTTCTTTAGCCTGTGCTATGAAAAAAAGGGGGCTGTGGAGCAGAACCTGGTGAAGCATGAGTAGAAAAACTTGGAAATGGTTGATTAGTGGTATAAGAGCAGGTTACACAACATATGGTCATAATAACAGAAAATAAGTGTTATAATGCATATTTTCCCCTTTATTTCATTTTTTACCCTGTTGTATTTTCTGCTGACTCTTCACATATTCACATCACGTGACCCTGTCACCCCTTCACTGTGTCACCATGTTACATCTTCACTATTTCACACCTTCACCACTTCACTAGATCTAGGCTAATCTAGCCTATGATCTCATACTACCTGTTTTCTTCATGTATTTCTAAACTCTCCCTTTCTTTCTGCCATTGGGTAGCTTACTGTACATCACTGTAGGGCAGGGTACTCTCTCTTGGTCTGTGTTCAAGATGCAATAGTATAAAAGAGGTCCAAGTCCAAGCTGGAGTTTCTAGTCTTGTGTGAAATAGTATTTAACTGTCCTAGTCTCAAGTCTTGTGATCTGTCCAGTGGACACTTTTCTAAAGCTGAGGTTTTATCTAGATCCTCAGGGAACTAGGCAAAAGGAATAGATAAAAAGAGTCAAATGCCTTGTATAAAGCTCTAAAGCTCAAGTGTGCAAGACTGGGGAATCCCAGTTTGTGCCAGCCCTTTATATATGATACATGAGTGTGCACAGACCATGTAACTAGGGTCTGCCCTAAACTATGCTACTGTAAGCAGACCAATGGCAATAAGAGAGCAAGTACCTTAGCAGTTTCTTATGGTAACTGCCAGGTAATGATGTCATGGTCTGGAATGTTCTAGACTGTGAAATGTGAAAAGGTGAAAGTGTGAAAAGGTAAGGGTTCCCAGGGTCATGTGATGTGAAAAATGAAAAGTAATTATAACATTGTGCACTTAAATCTCTAAGGTTTTCACAAGTCTCTTAACTCAGTACCCTTCTTGCCTAGTTCTCCTAGCCTCTAGTTCAAAGGCTAGGCTTCATCAGGATTCCTAGCAGTAGCAGAAGCACATATCAAGGCTATAGGTGTAGTTGCTTAAAGTCTTGTAGTGTAACAATAAGTGCAAATGGGAGTTTGAATATACTGTTAAATACTCAGGTGCACTTCAGATCTTCTTCAGAACTCTCCAGAGAATGGGTTGAATGGGGCTTGACTTCACCTTATGTGGTATAACTTTGCACTAGTTCTATTGCCCCAGATTTTGAAAGAAGGTGGAAAGGATCAAAGAGTTTAAGTAAGTTATAGAGACTTGAATTCAGAGGTATGAAGACATAGGGCCTGCTCATGAGGTAAAAGGAGGATGCAGAACCATAAGGAAGAGTGCTGTGTTATGCTGATATTTAAGCTGAGGTACAAGATACAAAGCTATAGTACTTATATCTTAGAAGAGTAAATTATCTAAAGAAAGAAAGGAGATGAGACAGAAGTTGTCTTAAAAGCAAAGTCAGGTGCCAATGCAACTGAATATGAATGGAGATGTTAGGGATGACACTAAAAATGTTATGTTAAGATGAAACTAAAGGGTAATAGAAACAAATAAGAAAAAAAGAAACAGGAACAGGAAGTAAGATCAGAATAACTATGGAGTTGTATCAGAATGGCTTGGAACTAAGTATACAAAATTGTAAGTGTCATTAGATAGATAACAACAGAGGCAAGAGAAACTAAATAACATATAGCTAATAAATAAGAAGCAACTGAAGTTGTACTGGAGATAAAATTATTATGATTTCCCTTTTTCTTTTTTCTTTTCCTTGCCTTTGTTTTATCTTTACATATCTCCGATGCTTTCTTGTTCACATTCTGGAATCTTCTCCTTCTTTTGTTTCAGAACATTTCTTGACTCAGCTGCCATTACTCATGATCTGCTTTCCTTACATGAGTTATTCTGTATTATAAGTGGACTGCTTCTTCCATGTTCCATCTGTTTTCACACAGATCAATTATTTAGCACTCATCATTTCTATGACTCATTCAACTGAGTCTAAACCTTATTCCTTGTACTATAAAGTAGTGTACTTTGCCTTCCTTCTCCTTATGCTACTTTTTACCTCTATCTCTACCTTAACCTTTACTTGCTCCTACTCTTGTACAAAGTACTCCTTGCTACCTTGAGCCCTCCATGGTCTCCTGGTAATCTATCCCTTCTTAGTTTACACATTGGTGCACAAGAGGGAACTCCTTGAACTCCATCAATGCCAAGTTGTTGATTGTACTCCACAGGCCAGCATCTCTGTTATAGCTCAACCCTTTGTCCAAGTGCCCCCTGGTGTTGTTCTTGTGTCACACCATCTCTTGTTCATGAGCTGACCCTTTATCAAGCTCACATCCTTGTAGTTTTCTCTTCTGAGGTCTATATCTAACCCTATCCAGGCCTAGCATAACAAAAGAAGTAGTGTAACTTTTGCAACTACCATCACTGTAGCTTGCCCATCATATTACCCAAGCAATTTACATTTCTTGATGCCCTCTGGGGCAAACACAGATTGTTTTTCATAGAGAACCCCCTTGATTCTTCCAAAACAAAAGAAATCCCAGCACACTGCTTATTCTTACCTGAGAATCCCATTGGTGATATTCTTGTTCCCTCTACTGAGGAACAGAACTTCAATCAAACCATAGCCCATGAACTTGAAACCTTCTTACAGATCCCAAGTACCCCTGCTTCACCTTCTCCAACTCTGACTTGCCAATACCCCCTCTATTCCCTTTCCTGAACTTCAATGTCTGACTCTACTGCTCCCACTAAATCCACCAAGCTTTGCCTCAGCACCCCAAAGTACTATGATGAAGATAGATCTAAAGCCAAAACTTGGATGAATTCCATCCAGTTTTACCTCTTTGTTAACCAGGCTGTATACAACTCTGATGAAAAGCACATAGCCTTCATCCTCTCCTACATGACTAAGGGTTCTGCCCAATCCTGGGCTGCCACTTATCAAAAACAATGCATCAAGGGCACCTTGGTAACCATGGGATCTTTCACCAATCTAGTCACTGTCTTCCTGGCTGCATTTCAGAACCAAGATATGATCAGTTCAGCCATTTACTAACTGGTGAACATGCAAATGTGACTCAACAAGAAAGAAAATTCTGTTTTGATTAGCTACTACAAGACAGAACTAGCTCCTTGGATTTCTTATTGCATTCACTCCATGGAAACAGTACCCAGTAAGATATTAGACTGGTACCTCAAAGCTACCCACTTCAATAGCACCAATGAATGATCCAAGTTCATTAAACAATGCAGAAAGATACCCAGGGCATTCATCTGGACTTCCACCTCCCTTTTAACCCCTTAGATTGAAAGAGATCCGAATATAATGAATGTTGACTCCATAAAGCTCAACAAATTCACCTCTCAAGAATGTAAACACTGCCAAAAGAATCAGCTCTGTTTCTGCTGCTGAAAACCCAGTTACTCTGCCAACAAGTATTCAGCCTTCTCTTTCCCCTCTTCTATTATGTCAAAGAAGATGTCTCAAGTAAAGAAGGTTTCTATCAAAGAGCCATCAGGAATAGAAGAGATTAGTAATGAAGAAGAGGTTGAAGTTGGAAGAGTGGGTTTTTAGATTGGAGTATCTTCCCTATGCAAGATGCTCCTACTTTTTCTTGCACCCCTGTACTTGTCTCATAATCTAGGAAAGCAATCAGAATTCCAGTACAAGTCTCCCCATCTGAGCACTCAAGAAAAGTCATAGATGTCTCCACTTTAGTTGATAGCAGTGCCCAAATCAACTGCATTAACTGGAAATTTGTGTCCCATCACAAATTCCTAACCACTCATCTTTTTCAAGCCCTCCATGTCTGAAATGTGGATGCCTTCACCAATAGCAATGGAAAAATCACTGACACCTGCAAAGTTATCCTTTACATTCAATCTGTCACCTTCAAGGTTCTTTGCTATGTTATGAAATGTGACAAGGAGACCTTGATCCTAGATCTTCCCTGGCTGAAAAATGCCAACCTCTCAGTTAATTGGAAGAGCAGCATTCTTACCATTCCCTCTGCCACTGACACCTTAAAGGAACTTTATTGTTCCATCTCCTTGCTCTTTGACCTGAAGCCATACTGCTTCAAGGAAACCACCCTTGATGATAAAGAACTCTTTGTTAATTACTTGTAATATATCACCTTCAAGAAGGTCCTTCAAGACTGTCTTTACCACTGGCACTCTTTGTGAGTTATAAATGTCTGTTTGGCATTTTTACCCTCTGTTACCATTGCCAAGCTCACTACTTCCACTGAGCTTGCCATTGAGGCCAAAAAGGCCCAATCTAAGACAGAACTTCCACCTGAATATCAGGAATTTGCATCTGTATTTTTGAATACTCTAAAAACCCTTAATCACCTGCCTTCCAGCAGGCCCTATGACCATGAGATTAATCTTAAGGATACATTTGTCCCTAAAATAGGTAAGGTTTACCCCTTATCTCCACCAGAACACCAGGCAACTGAAGAGTTCCTGAAAGAGAACCTCCAGGCTGGAAAAATCTGTCCCTCCAATTCCCCTCAAGTATCCTTCTTCTTCTTTGTCAAGAAGAAGAATGGAAAACTCCATTCATGCCAAGACTACCATTATCTCAATGAACATACAGTGTATAACACATAACCTCTGCCTTTTATTTCCAACCTCATTAACAAGCTTCATGAAGCAAAGCTATTTATCAAATTCAACATTCATTGGGGATATGACAATATTCATATTAAGAATAAACACCAATGGAAAGCAGCCTTTATCACACACAAAGGGCTTTTTGAGCCAACAGTAATGTTCTTTGGCCTCAACAACTTACCTGCCACATTTTATCATTTCATAAATAACTCCATCCATGATATAATTGCAGAAGGTTGGCTAGTCATCTGTATGGATGACCTGCTTATCTCCTCTCCCAATGCTAAAACACACTGCCTTTGCACTGCCTGTGTCCTTCAATGCATGGTAGAACTCAATCTCTACCTTAAGCTGGAGAAATGTACCTTTGCCTCCAAGTTAGTTGAATATCTTGTAATGGTCATTTGACCAGGACAACTTGCCATGGACCCTGTAAAACTTGATGGAATTACCAAGTGGCTTATTCCTCCATTACTTGCCCACTTCTTGATCTTACCAAGAAGATAACCCCCTGGTCCTGGTCTCCCTCATGTCAAGAGTCCTTTGATTTACTTGAAGTGCTTTTTCTTTCCCAGCCAATTCTCCAACTCCCTGACCTCTTTCAACCTTTCACTATTGCCACAGATGCCTTTGCTTATGCATCTGGTGGTATCCTTCTCCAAACTGACACCAATGGAGACTGGCACCCTTGCTCTTACCTCTTGCAGACCTTCTCCCCTGCTGAGAAAAACTATGACATTTACAATCACAAGCTCCTCATGGTCATCTGTGTGCTGAAAGCCTGAAGACAATATCTTCAGAGTTTTCCCCATTTGGTTCAGGTGTAGCTTTGAGCAAGTGTTATGTACCTTGACATCAAAGTGCTACATGCTTACAGAAATGAAAAGAGAATTCAAAAAGAGGAGCAACAAGTTAACATAAGTATAATACAAGTGTTTAAAGCTAGGGCTTTGAAATGATAAGGCTACAGTTTATATAGGCTACAGTAATGTGCATGGACCAAGACTTTTATGCACCACTCTGAGTGCTATCCAAATACTATCAAACACTGGTGAGTGATGGGCTACCAACAATGACAAGAGGGCTTTTAAGACTAGAGCCCTGAAATAGACTTGTGAATCTTGAAAGGAAAAACCTGAGTTAACACTAGCAACTAGTGCTCAGATTATAAGGAGAGAGGCAAGAAGTAACTCAGGTTAACTCAGAGACTAAGCCCAAGTAGAAGGAAGTGAGCATATGATACAAGTGATTAAGACTGAAGAGACTCCAGGTCTTGCCCACCCTATATATATATGTTTTTACTAACTACAAGAACCTCACCTACTTTCATGCTCCCCAGACTCTCAATCACCAACAAGCCCATTGGCTCCTTGATCTCATGAATTTTGATATTCAACTCCAGCACAATGCTGGAACCTTTCTTGCTGGGCCTGATACCCTCTCTTGTTATTTGGATTTCTGCCCAGACTCCTCCACTAACAACTTGGAAGTCACTTTACTTCCCAAGACTGTCTTTTGCCATGTTATTAATGCCACCCTTTGCACCCACATTCACAAATATCAAGTGGATAACCCCCTGCACCTCTTTATTCTCCAGAAATGGGATAGTCCCATGCATAATGGCTTATAGTCCTGCTTTTGTAACTGGAAGCTTCATAATACTCTGCTCATGTACTGAAACTGCATGTAAATTCCCCCAGATAAAACCCTTCATTTCTCTATTCTTCATCACTGCCATGATCACAAAACTGCTGGTTATCCAGGATATCTTAAGACCCAAATGCTGGTCCAACAAGAATTTTGATGGCCTGGTCTTGCCACCTATGTCCACAAGTATGTTGATGGTTGCACTGTCTGCCAACAGCACAAGGTCAATACTCATCTTTTCATGCCCACTTTTCACCCCATTTCCTCAAGGGCTCTTTGCCTCTTCCAGCAGATCTCTTGTGATCTGATCACTGATCTTCTCTGTTCTGATGACTTTGACTTCCTGTTGGTTGTGGTCAACCATGGGCTTACTAAGGGGATAGTTCTCATTCCTACCAAGAAAATTGCCACTGTCAAAGGAATAGCCATACTTTTCTTTGAGAAAGTCTACAAATGCTTCAGTTTGTATGACAAAATTATCTCTAATTGAGGCCCACAGTTCACCTCTGCCTTCACCAAGGAGCTTGGGAAACTCCTCAACTACAACCTGTCCCTATCCACTGCATATCACCCTCAGTCCAATGGAGAGACTGAATGTGTTAACCAGGAAATAGAAATGTACCTCTGCATTTTCTGTGGAGCTAACCTGTTCAAGTGGGCAGAAAACATCTTTCACACTAAATTCACACACAACTGCCACCCCCACTCCATAATCAACCAATCACTGTTTTACCTCCTGATGGGCTACAAACTCTGTGCCCTTTCCTCAATAATCTTCAAAACCTTGATGCCTGCTTTTGCTGACAGGCTGAAACTGTTATAATCATTTTTCACTTTTCACAGCACATGACCATGGGACACTTTCATCTTTCATATCTTCCCCTTTTCACCTTTTCACCTTTTCACATTGTCACCTCTTCACATTTTCACATTTTCACCTCTTCACTCTTTCACTATATCACAAGCCTAGACCATGACATCATTGCCTGGCAGTTCCCATGTGAAATTGCTAAGGTACTCACTCTTTTATTGCCATCGGCTAGCTTACTGTAGCATACTTAGGGCCGGGCCCATCTACATGGTCTGTGCACAATACTGTAGCATATATAAAGGGCTGGCACAAGATGGATTTCCCCAGTCTTGTGCACTTGAGTCCTAGGACTTTATACAAGGCACTTAACTCTTCATTGTTATTCCTTTTGCCTAGTTCCCTGTGGTCTAGCTAAAACCACAGCTCTTAGTATAAGGCACCCTCTGGATAGAATGAGACATGAGGATAGGGCAGCAGTTCACTATTTCAGAAACATTTGACCACAGCTAGGGATGAAGCCCTCACAACCCATGACCTTACACACCAGGTGATGGCATTTTGTATCCATTCAAAGTTTGTTCCCTTTATCAAGGGGGTGAAAGTTTGGCTAGAAGCCAGGAATCTGAAATGTTCAATCACAAACCCCAAATTCACATCAAAAAGGGAAGGTCCCTTTACTATCACTGGAGTACTCTCCCCCATAACCTATAAACTCTGCCTTTCTACAACCTGGAAGATTCATCCAGTCTTTCATGTGTTATTGCTATTACTCTATTACAAAAATAATGTAAATGGGAAAAACTTCCTGGCTCCACCCCTGGATCTTATAGAAGGTCAAGAAGAATACAAAGTCAAGTGGATATTAAAATATCATGGCTTGTCTTCTTTCTGCTCCTTTCTTATCCAATGGAAGGGTTACTTAGTGGAAGAAGACTTGTGAGATGCTAAGTCCAATCTCAGTAATGCTTTTGAGCTCCTGACCACCTATAAAAAGTGGCACTCCCTTGATATTCCCTCCATCATCTCTTTCTCTCATACTACTTGCATCAAGAAACCCAAGCCTTGCCCCACTTGCAAATAACCATGTCTTTCAACACCAATGCCACCTTGTCTCCTGCCTCTGATGTTTTATCCTCTTCTACCCAAGAAACCCTCAATGCAATCTTCCCCATGCATGCCCACTCTCTCCCCTCTGGAACCATTATTATTTCAGCTAACTTGTCTCCATTTACTTTATCTACCACTTCACTAGTCAATGGTTTTCCCATCAAGAAGACCACACCTGTCCCCATTGTGTTGTTCCCAGCCTCTACCCATCTAGCCAACACACCATCTTCTCTCATTGCCATCCCTGTTCCATTACCCACTACTTGCAGGGCCACTCCATATCTGATCACTGTGGTCAACCTCCCCCTTTTTGCACATACCCTCTGCCCAGGAGACCACAATGAAATATACTGCTTAGAACTCTAGTCCTTTGTCTTTAACTCTTACCTCTTAGTCATCATCAGTTCTTATCTAGACATGTACTTCTCCCTCTGGGCCCTTTACTGGCTCTACCATTAAATCAAGAAAATATCACTGATTACTCAATTACTCCACTGTACCACTGAAGTCAATACAGACACTGTTCACAGAGGTCTTGAGACAATCTATTGCCAGTCATCCCTTATCTTGGATGACATTGCTTATCAACTAGAGTTTAGGAAGTTCTTTGTCAACCTAGACCACTTCAAACAAGAGTTATCTGCTGCTTGACAGTATCTTCCCCCCACATGTTTTGCTACACCATCTGTATCCTCATCCCCACTTACTCTAGTGGAACTCAACCATATCACCCAAATAAAGGCATGGTGGTCTGGCTACAATGGCAGAGCCCATCTATCTCCTAGTCACCCCCACTATCACAATGGGTATTTTCAATGTCATGAATTGGGCCATCAATGGATCCAATGCCCTTCCAACCAGTACTCCACCTACCTCCATTGGCAGCCAGGCCATAATCAATCTCACTGCCCTTTTTATCAACTACTCTTAGCCCTCCACCTCATCCTTCTTGTCATCTACCCAGTCTTTATGCTCCTTGTGCTCCTTTCACCACTCATGTGGATCATACCATTATGCTCCTGCAGCTTGCTCATTTACACCACCTTCTTATTACACCAATAATGAGTACAATGTCATTAATAATGTCAGCTGGGCAAACATCATGGGCTTCCCAGCAGCCTATGACTAAGTGTCTGATTGGGATATCAGACATATAAAGGGGATAATGTTATGATTCCCCTATCCCTTTTTTTCTTTTTCTTGCCTTAGTTTTATCTTCATGCATTTCAGATGCTTTCTTGTTTACATTCTGGAACCTTCCCCTTCTTTCATTCCAGAACATTCCTTGACTCAGCTGCCATTACTCATGATCCACTTCTCTCACATGAGTTATCCCATATTACAAGCAGACTGTTTCTTCTGTGTTTTATCTGTTTTCACATGGATCAATTATTTAGCACTTGTTATCTCTATGACTTATCCAACTGAGTCTGTGTTATGCTAGGCCCAGGTAGGACCAGGCATAGACATTTGGAAGAGGAAACTGCAAGGGATGAGCTTGACAAAGAGTCAGCTTATGGGCAAGGAGTGGTGTGATACAAGAATAACACTGGCAAGGGGGCACTTGGATGAGGTGTCAAGCTATAACAGGGATGCTGGCCTGTGGAGTATAATTAATAACTGGCATTGACAGAGTTCAAGGATTCCCTCTTGTACACCAATGCATGGACTAAGAAGGGATATATTACCAAGAGGGAGTAGCCTCAAGGTGACCAAGGTATCAAGTGAATGATATAGGGAGCAGAAGGTAGAAGTAGCATAAGAAGAAGGGAGGCAAAGTATGCTACTTTATAGTACAGAGAAACAAGGTTCAGACTCAGTTGGATGAGTTATATGGATAACAAGTACTAAGTAATTGATCCATGTGGAAACAGATGGAACATGGGAGAAGCAGCCTGTGTGTAATGTGGTATGACTCATGCAAGGGAAGTGGATCATGAGTCATATTGGCTAAGTTAGAGAATGTTCTGGAATGAAAGAAGGGGAAGTTCCAGGACATGAACAAGAAAGCATCCAAGATACATGAAGGTAAAATGTGATGAGAAAAAGGAAAAAGGAAAAAGAGACAGGGAATCATAACATTACCCTCATTATATGTCTAATGTCTCTATTAGACACCACTAGTCACAGGCTGCTGGGGAGCTGGTGATATTGGTCCAGCCAATATTATTAATGATGTTATTCTTATTGTTGGTATGATAAGAAGGCAGTGGGAATAAGTAAGTCATGGAAGTGCAGTGGTAAGATTCATGGGAGCAGCAAGAGGATTGTGAGAAATATAAGGAGTGGATGGAGGACAATAAGGACAAGGATGGAAGGTGAGATTGGTAAAAAGGGCAATGAGCCTGGTTATGGCTGGGCTGCCAGCAGAGACACATGGGGCATTGATAGGAGGAACACTGGACCTGTTGATGGCCCAGTGTGTGGCATTGAAAGCATCCATTGCAATAGCAAGGGAGGCTGGGAGAAAGATGGGCTCTGTTATGGGTGACTACCCATCCTTGCTTGATTCTTGAGTCTCCTTGGTAAATGCCCTGTCCTTGATACTCAAAGTCCACTGAGGCTTTTGACTAGTGGCCCCTAACTAGGCAGATGTAGAGAATGAGATGAGTACCTGGGCCCTTGTGTATAAACCACAGCAGGACAGATGAGAGCTGAAGGGGGATCCCATCTTGGGATCAAGTCTTAGATCATTCTGTAGATCCTAGCCTAAGTCACAAGAGGGCAAGACTGGGGAAACCCAGCCTTGTATCTCCTGCCTTATATATTGCTGGCAACTGTGCATGGACCAGCTACAGGAGACCTACCCTAGAGTATGCTATCTATGGACACCAATAGTGTAAGGGGCTCATGACTAAGTAATAGATAGGGAGAGCATGGATCAGGTGAGGGAGTGAGGGAGTGGCCTCATGGATAGGGGATGGATAAGGGGAGGCTGCCATACCATGAGGATGTGGGGTAATGGAAGGGAGCACTGGCCTTAATCTATGAAAGCAGCATGGCCACCATAAGGCCAAGGAGATCCATCTGGATCTCTGCCACAGATACAGATCCTAATCTCTGAAGAGATATCATCGGGTACTGATCTAAGATCTCATCTGAGATCCAGCCACATGTCATATGACCTCACAAGTGCCGGGGAATACTCTGAAGGATGCTGACCTTAGCCTAGGGCTTGCCTTGTTTGGCTACTTGTTCACATGATCATGTGCACCTAATCACATGACCAGAGCATCACATGCTTTCTAGTCTCTCATGATCACATGTGACTGCATGTTAGGCTGGCACCGTAACAGGCTCTGCTATCATGGCCAGACCACCATGCCTCAGTGTGAGCAATGTGGTTAAGCTCAGCAAGGGTAAGTGGGAATAATAAGGCAGAGGGAGTTACAGGGCAAGTGGAAGGGAGATGCTGCCAGGCAGCAGATGATTCTTGTTTGAATCTGTTGAGGTCAACAAGGAATTCCCTGAATTTGAGTTAATAGGTAAGATCATCTAGAATAAGAGATGACTGGTGGTATATAATATCAAGCCCCTGGTGAATGGCATTAGTGTCAACTTCAGCAGTACAGTGTAGAAGCTGTGTGATCAGAAACATCTTTTTGACCTGATGGTAGAGGTAATAGAGAGCCCACAAGGGGGAGTATATGTCCAGGTGGAAGCTAATGGTGACTGATAGTCATGAGTCAAACATAAAGGACCAAAGTTCAATATAGTAAATATTGTTGCAGTTGCCAGAGTGAAGGGCATGAGCTGTGATGGGTAGTTTTACAGTAGTAATGGGGCAAGAGGTGGCTAGATGGGCCCTGGGTGGTGGAACAGGAATGATAATGGGCAAGAATGGTGTGTTGGCTAGATAAGTGGGTGCTGGAGACAGCATGATGGAGACTAAGGTGGTTCTCTCATCAGGGAAACCATTGACTAAAAAGGTGGTGGGTAACATAAATAGTGATAAGTTTGCTAAGATAACAATGGTCCTAGAGGGGAGAGAGTGGGCATGGATGGGAAAGATGGTATTGAGGGTCTCTTGAGTGGGTAAGGGTGGAACATTAGAAGTGGAAGACAAGGCAGCATTGTTATTTGAGGACATGGTTACTTGGAAGCAGAGCAAGGCTTGGGTTTTTTGATTTGAGTGGTGCAAGGGAGAGAGCAATGGGGGGAGTTTCTAGTGAGTGCTGCTTTTTATAGACAGCCAAGAGTTCAGAAGCATTACTGAGGTTGGACTCAGCTTCCCACAAGACTTCTTCTGCTGAGTAATCCTTCCATCAAATTGGAAAGGAGTAGGAAGAAGGCAAGCTGTAATGTTTTAATATCTGCTTGACTTCATATTCTTCTTGACCTTCTATAAGGTCTGGAGGTGGAGCTGGGATGTTTTTTCCCATGGATGTTATTTTTATAATAGGGCAATAACAATAAAGCATGGAAGATCAGATGAATCTTCCAGGTTAAGAGGAGATGGAGCCTGTAGGTTACAGGGAAGAGTACTTTAGTGATGGTAAAGAGTTCTTTCCTTTTTGGTATGAATTTAGGATTGGTGATGGAAAATTTCAAGTTCTGTGCTTCTAACCAAACTTTCATTCCTTTAATAAAGGGAACAAACTTTGAGTAAATATGAGATGCCATTATCTGGCATGCAAGGTCATGGGCAGCCAGGGCTTCATCCCTAGCTGTAGTCAAGTGTTTTAGCCTGTCAGCAATGGCAGGCATCAATGTTTTGGGGATTATCAAGGGAAGAGCATGGAGTTTGTAACCTATCATGAGGAAGAATGGTAATTGATTTGTTATGGAGTGGAGGTGGCAATTGTGTGCAAATTCCACATGGGAGATATTCTCTGCCCATTTAAATGGGTTAGCTCTGCAAAAGATACAGAGATAGGTTTCAATTTCTTGGTTTACTCACTCAGTCTCTTTATCAGACTAAGAGTGGTATGCAGTGGACAGGATGAGGTCATAGTCAAGGAGTTTTCCCAACTCTTTGGTGAAGGCAGAGGCAAACTATGGGCCTTAGTTGAAGATGATTTTGTTATACAAACTGAAACATTTGTAGACTTTCTTGAAGAAAAGTGTAGCTATTCCTTTAGTGGTGGTGATTTTCTTGATGAGGACAAGAACTACCCCCTTTGTAAGCCTGTGGCTAACCATGACCAACAGGGAGTCAAAGTCACCAGATTGGAGAAGATCAGTGATCAGATCACAAGAGATCTGCTGGAAAGGGCAGAGAGCCCATAAGGGAATGAAGTAGAGAGTAGGCATGAAGAGGTATGTGTTGACCTTGTGCTATTGGAAGACAGTGCAGCCATCAACATACTTGTGGATATAGGTAGCAAGACTGGGCCACCAGAACTCTTGTTGGACAAGCATGTGGATTTTCAGGTAGCTGGAATGGCCAGTGATTTCATGGCCATGGCAGCAGTGAAGAATGAAGTAATAAAGTTGTTCATTCAGAGGAATGTACATATGGTCATGGTATGTGAGCAGGGTATTATGGAGTTTTTAGTTGCAGAAGCAAGACTGGAGACCATTGTGCATGGGGCCATCCCATTTCTAAAGGACAGAAAGGTAAAGGGAATCATTCACCTGATATTTGTGAATGTGGGTGTGAAGGGTGGTGTTGATGACATGGCAGAAGATGGTCTCAGAAAGTAGGGTAACTTCCAAGTTGTCCAAGAAGAAGTCCAGGCAGAGGTCTGGATGACAAGAGAGGGCATTGGGCCCAGCAAGGGAGGATCCAGCAACATGGTGAAGCTGGATATCAAAGTCAGTAAGGTCAAAAAGCCAGCAGGCTTGTCAATGGTTGAGTATTTGGAGAGCATAGAAGTAGGTTAGGTTCTTGTGATCAGTAAAGATCTGAACCGCATGGGAAGAGCCCTGGAGATATTGTCTCCAGGCTTTCAGGACATGGATAATTATAAGGAGTTTATAATCATAGATGTCAAAATTCCTTTTGGCAGGGGAAAAAGTCTGGAAAAGGTAGGAACAAGGATGCCAGTCTCCATTGACATTAGTTTGGAGAAAAATGCCACTGGATGCATAAGTGGACACATCAGTGGCAATAGTGAAAGGATAAGAGAGATTAGAGAGTTGGAGAACTGGTTGGAATAGGAAGAGTGCCTTAAGGGAGTCAAAGGCCTCTTGGCAGAAGGTGGACCAGGACCAGGGAGCCATTTTCTTAGTTAGATCAAAAAGCAGGTAAGTAATGGAGGAGTAGTTGGGGATAAATTGCCAGTAAAAGTTGGCAAAACCAAGAAAGGAACAGACATTCTTAACCTTTTGAGGGGTGGGCCAATTGGCGATTCCATCAAGTTTTA
The DNA here is from genome assembly GCA_038088935.1 of Pulveroboletus aff. viridisquamosus. NCBI lineage: Eukaryota > Fungi > Basidiomycota > Agaricomycetes > Boletales > Boletaceae > Pulveroboletus > Pulveroboletus aff. viridisquamosus. The sequence continues at coordinate 17,202 of JBBPJW010000399.1, forward strand.
CAGAGTCCATGGTGAGCTATCCTGGTTGAATAATCATTCTGAGGTATTCCACCAAAGTGAAAGCAAAGGTGCATTTCTCCAATTTAAGATGGAGATCAAGTTCAGCCATGCATTTGAAAATGCAGGCAGTGTGAAGGCAGTGAGTTTCAGCATCAGAAAAGAAGATAAAAAGTTCATCCATATAGATGAATAATTATTCTTCTGTGATCATGTTGTGAAAGGAATCATTCATGAAATGCTGAAATGTGGCAGGTGAATTGTTGAGGCCAAAGAACATTACTGTTGGCTCAAAGAGCCTCTTGTGAATAATGAAGGCTGCTTTCCACTGGTGTCTGTCCTTGATATGAATGTTGTTATACCCCCAACAAATGTCAAATTTTGTGAATATCTTTACCTTACAAAGCTTGTTGATAAGGTCAGAGATGAGGGGGAGCAGGTATGCATTGTATACAGTATGTTCATTGAAGTACCAGTAATCTTGGCAAGAACAGAGCTTACCATCCTTCTTCTTGACAAAGAAGAAGGAAGATGCTTGGGGAGAGTTGGATGGTTGGATCTTTCCAGCCCAGAGGTTTTCTTCCAGGAACTCTTCAGTTACCTGGTGTTTAGATGGGGACAAGGGGTAGATCTTGCCTATCTTAGGGATGAAGGTGTTCTTAAGATTAATCTCATAATCATAGGGTCTGCTGGGCAGCAGATGGTCAAGGGTTTTCAGGGTGTTTGAAAATACAGATGTGAACTCTTGATATTCTGAAGTGATTTCCATTTTTGGTTGAGCCTTTTTGGCTTCAATGGCAAGCTTGGTGAAGGTAGTGAGCATTGCCATGGTAACTGATGGCAAGAACACAGAGCATGCATTGATTACTTGGGAGAAATGTTATTGGTAGAGATAGTCTTGAAAAGACTTCTCAGGGGTAGTGTACTGCAGGTAGTCAATGAAATGTTCTTCATTGTCAAGGGTGGTCTGCTTGTAGCAGTAGGGCTTTAAGCCAGGGAATGAGAAGATAGAACAGTAAAGTTCCTTCAAGGTATCTGCAGTAAAGGGGATGATAAGAGTGCTACTCTTCCAATCAACCAAGGGGTTGGTATCTTTTAGCCAGGGAAGTTCAAGAATCAAGGTCTTCCTGCCACATCCCATAACATAGCAGAGAACCTTGAAGGTAAAACATTGGATATGAAGGGTAACTTTGCAGGTGTGGGTAATTCTTCCCTTGCTATTGGTGAAGGCATCCACATTTTGAATGTGGAGGGCCTGGGGAAGATAAGTGGTTGGAAACTTGTGGTGTGATACAAATTCCCAGTCAATGCAGTTGATTTGAGCACTGCTATTAACTAAAGCAGAAATGTCTACAACTTTTCTTGGGTACTCAGGTGAAGAAACTTGTATGGGAATTTGAATTGCTTTTCTAGATTGTGACACAAGTATAGAAGTGCAAGAAAAAGTAGGAGCACCTTGCATAGAGGAGATACTCCAATCTAAAAATCCATTCTTCCAACTTCAACCTCTTTTTCATCACTAACCTCTTCTATTCTGGATGGTTCTTCAGCAGAGACCCTCTTTACTTGAGGCATCTTCTTCAGCTTGCTAGAGAAGGGGGAAGAAAAGGCCAAGCATTTGTTGGCAGAGTAACTGGGTTTTTGGCAGTGGAAGCAGAGCTGATTTTTACAGCAGTGCTCTTATTCCTGGGGAGTAAGTTTGTTAAGCTTTATGGAGTTAACATCCATTGCATTCAGATCTTTTTCAATCCAAGGGGTTAAGGGGGTGGCAGAAGTCCATGTGAATGCCCTGGGAGTCTTCCATCATTGTTCAATGGACTTGGATCATTTGTTGGTACTATTGAAGTGGGTGGCTTTAAAATACTAGTCTGTAATCTTGGTAGATATGGTTTCCATGGAGTAGATGCACTGGGAGATTCAAGAAGCTAGTCCTGTCTTGTAGTAGCTGATTAGGATGGTGTTGTTCTTGATCTTGGAGGTTACAGCATGGTTTTGAAACTCAGCTGTGTATTTGGTGAGGGAAGGAGTCCATTCTCCTTTTTTGTTAAGTCACATCTGTATATTGGCCAGCAAGTGGATGGCTGAGCTGACTGTGTCCTAGTTCTGAAATGCTGCCAGGAAGGCAGTAATCAGGTCAGTAAAGAAGCCCATGGTTACTGGGGTACCCTTGATACATTATTTGTAGTAGATGGTGGCCCAAGATTGGGCAGGATCCTTGGTCATGTATAAGAGAGCAAAGGTAATTTGCTTCTTATCAGTGTTATATACTGATTGGTAGACAAAGAGGTAAAACTAGACAGAATCCATCCAGGTTTTGGCTTTAGACCTATCTCCATCACAATACTCCAGGGTGCCAAGGCAAAGTTCAGTGGGTTTGGCAGTAGCAGCAGAGTTAAACATGGTGATTCTGGAAAGGAAATAGAGGGGGAATTGGCAAGTTGGAGTAGGGAAAGGTGGAGCAGGGGCACTCAGGATCTGTAGGAAGGTTGTGAGTTCATGGGCTAGAATTTGGTCAAAGTTCTGTTCCTCAGAGGAGGGGACAAGAATATTACCAAGGGAATCTTCCAGTAAGAAAGGATAATGGGCTAGGGTTTCTTCTGTTTCAGAAGAATCAAGGGAGTCCTCTGTGGGAGATAATCTGTGTTTACTCCAGAGAAAGTTGAGAAACATGGGTTGCTTGGATGGTATGGTGGGTAAGCTATAGCAATGGTAGTCACAAAAGTTACACTACTTTTTTTGTTATGCTAGGCCCAGGTAGGGTCAGGCATAGACCTTCAGAAAAGGGAACTGCAAGGGGTAAGCTCAATGAGGGGTTAGCTTGTGAACAAGGAGTAGTGTGACACAAGGACAATACTAGCAAGGGGGCACTCAGATAAGGTGTTGAGCTACAACAGGGATGCTGGCCTATGGAGTATAATCAATGACTGGCATTGATGGAGTTCAAGGGTTTCCTCTTGTACACTGAAGCATGGACTAAGAAGGAATATATTACCAAGAGAAAGTAGCCTCAAGGTAACCAAGGTATCAAGTAAATGATGTAGGGAGTAGAAGATAGAAGTAGCATAAGAAGAAGAGAGGTGAAGTACACTACTTTATAGTACAGAGAAACAAGATTCAAACTCAGTTGGATAAGTTATATGGATGACAAGTACTAAGTAATTGATCCATGTGGAAACAGATGGAACATGGGAGAAGCAGCCTGTGTGTAATGTGGTATGACTCATGCAAGAGAAGTGAATCATAAGTCATATTGGCTAAGTTAGAGAATGTTCTGGAATGAAAGAAGGAGAAGTTCCAGAACATGAACAAGAAAGTGTCTAAGACATATGAAGGTGAAATGTGGTGAGAAAAAGGAAAAAGGAAAAAGAGATAGGGAATTATAACAGTCTGAACCTTATTTCTTGTACTATAAAGTAGCATACTTCACCTCCCTTCTTCTTATACTACTTTTTACCTTTATCTCTACCTTTACTTGCTCCTACTCTTGTACTAAGCACTTCTTGCTACCTCAAGCCCTCCATAGTCTCCTGGTAATCTATTCCTTCTTAGTTCATGCATTGGTACACAAGAGAGAACTTCTTGAACTCCATTAATGCCAAGTTGTTAATTGTACTCTGCAGGCCAGCATCCCTGTTATAGCTCAACCCTTTGTCCAAGTGCCCTCCAGTGTTGTTCTTGTATCACACCATCCCTTGTTCACAAGCTGATCCTTTGTTGAGCTTACCTTCTTGTAGTTCCCTCTTCTAAGGTCTATGCCTGACCCTACCTGGGCCTAGTATAATAGAAAAGAAGTAAACTTTGTGACATGAAATATAACAGTATTCCCCTCTTAAGGCCTGAATCTCTGAAGACCTTAGCCATGTGACCTTGTTTAGAGCACATTAGAGTGAGTGTTGGAGTCTTAGTTAATCACAAGCCCATAAAAAATAATTACCACTTTGGAAAATTTTCTTAACAATCTTTTTAATCACATTTATATTCACCAACATCCTGTTATATCCTGCATTCTGAATCCAATTCCAACCCAGTTCCTACTGGTCCTCCAGGCTCACTATGCTTGTGTTTTCCATGCATTTGTGTTATTACAATTTATCTGGCCCTCTATTATCTTTCTGCTTTATTTCATTTTAGCCTTGCTGCATTTTCAGTCACTTAGTACATCTTACTTTTCACTTTATCCCCTTCAGGCCACTTCATTGTAACTTCATGCCTTCCACTACTTTTGTTTCTGTTACTTTCCTGTCTTGTCTTTTGCATTCTCTATTATCTTCCAGTTCAGTCTAACATGCCTTGATGCTGTTATTGCTAATATCTCCATTCATCTCCAAGATGTATTGGCACCTGCCCTCACCTCTGAGACAACTCCAGTCTCATCTCCACTCCTTGCTTATATACCTTGTTATTTTAGAACTATAAGTACTTTAACTCATATATGGTACTATAGTTTGAATATTGATAAAAACACTCCCCATTTGAACTTCATTCTTACCCTGACCAAGCTTCTAAGTTTACTCTCTGAATCTCTGGGTTACCCTGGAGTAACTCCAGGCCTTAATGGAATTCCTAAGGAAATTCTAATGGGCTTATTCTCATTATAACTAGGCTTAATGCTCCTTGTCTTGCTTGTCTCTTGTATTAAGCTATGAGACTGCTCTTCTCTCTTCCTCTGACTCCTCTGCAAATCAGGACACTGGGTTTTGCAAGGGTGTATCACATAGAATGAAGCCAAGTCCCATTTGATTCAGTAAGAATTACCTTTAACCCTTTTTAGATTTCCTCCAGACTTCCTTAGAAGTCTCTGGAGTATGTTATCCCCATGAGCCAAGCCCAATTAGAGTGTTTGTACTTGGAATTTGTTATCTGGATTCTCACTATATGTTTAGGGATAAGTTTTGACATATCTATACCTGGTTCAATGTGTGCCTTAAAAAGCACATGGAAGATAATGAAGAGCTTGGTAATGCAAAATATGCTAAGTAAAAATTGCAAGAAAATGCAAGAAAAAAGAACAAGATGTGAAGAAAAGTAAAGGAGCCTTAGAGGGCAGTGGAAGAGGTCACTAGATAGTAGGCTGAGGAGATAAAGAGGCAGAAGACTAAGAAGGTGGCCCATAGTGTTATAATTTCTTTCTTTTCTTTCTTTTCACCCACTTTGTACTTTTACTTTTACTCTTCACATGTCACATCATGTGACCATGGTAACCCTTACCATCTCAATCTTTCACAATTTCACAATTTCACCTCTTCACACATTACATTCTAGAATGATTTAGACCATGCCATTATTACCTGGCAGCTATTATGAGGTACTGCTAAGGTACTCACTCTTTTACTGCCATTGGTCTGCTTACTATAGCATAGTTTAGGGCAGACTCTAGATACATGGTCTGTGCACCTTTCTGTAGCATATATAAAGGGCTGGTGCAAGCTGGGACAATCCAGTCTTGCATACTTTAGCTTTTAAAGCTTTATACAAGGCACTTGACTCTTTTTCTTATTCCTTTTGCCTAGTTCTCAGTGAATCTAGTTCAAATCACTGCTTAGTTTGTGCTCACCAGTGTCAGCATTGAGACATGAGAATAGAATGGCAAGAAGTTATTTCACATAGAAGTATTATGTGCTTAGCAAACACTAACAGTTGTTATGACACTTTTTTTCTTTTCTTGATCATATGACATTATCTTATCTTCAGCACATGGTTATCTAATTTAATCTTATCATAGGCATGTGATGGATCACATGATCCAGGGCATAGGGTTAGCCTCATGTCTAATGCCTCAAAACTTCTTTTCATTTCCATTAATTTGTTTCCATTCAAGAAGCTGCACCCTTGATGGTTCCCAAGCATGCTTCTCTTCTTTCTGATCCCTGTGCCTCATGTATGGGAATATTCCCATCAGGGTCTTGGTCTGTGTGCAGAATGCTATAGTATAAATACTGTAGCTGTAGCATCTCAAAACTCTCAGTCTTGAGCACTTGTATTATACTTGTGTTAACTCAAGACTCATTTTTTGTTCTTAAAACCCTTTTCTTGTGAGCTTGTGGCACTGCAATCTTGCAGTGCATAACACTTGCTCAAGACTACTTTACATCCTTTTTCCAAAAACAATATCACCATTTCTTTTCTTACAAAAGAAGTCACTCTTGCAGTAAGTAGAAAGTCAGTGGATAAAATTCAGTTATTTTAGGGCATGTATTGAAGATCAGATCAACAAAGAAAACTACTTAGCCATGCAAACTGAGATACAAGTACAGAAGCTTATTAAGAAGATAACAAGAAGACATAGATGCTACTGGAAGAACAAGGCCGAAAGAAAGCTAGTAAAGAGGAAACTTGAGGTAGCCAGACATTGCAATGTCCTGGTAGCTCACCTACTAAAGAAGAGGCTAATGATTATCAAAGAAGATAGAACAGAGAAACTTGGAAGGAATAGGAAATTCACCTTACTCAGACTATAAACACTTTATTCTTCAAACACACTAAAGAAAGCAAACCTGAGGTTGAAATATGGCTGGTGAAGGTAACTGTTATAATTATTTTTCACTTTTCACATCATGTGACCCTGGGAACTCTTTTATCTTTTTACCTTTTTACCTCTTCACTTCTTTACCTTTTGACTTCTTCACACTTTCACATCTTCACATTTCACATTCTAGAACATTTCAGACCATGACATCATCACCTGGCAGTTACCATGAGGAACTGCTAAAATACATGCTCTCTTATTGCCATTGATCTGTATGCATATTTGTATCATATATAAAGGGCTGGCACAAGCTGGGATTCCCCAGTCTTGTGTACTTGAGCTCTATGCTTTATACAAGGCCTTGATTCTTCTGTTATTCCTTTTGCCTAGTTCTCTAAGGTCTAGTTCAAACCTCAGCTCTTAGGAAACAGCATCCATTGGACAGACATTAAGACATAAGGATAGGATAGTTACCATCATTTCAGTAACATGGTGGCATTAGAGGAACAGATGGCAGCATTGATGCTAAACACATGAAACAATATCACCAGAAGAGTGGCAGATTTAGGAGTATGGGAAGGGGATAGAAAAAAATGGAAAAGGTGGTGGATTTCACTAAGGGTTTGGATTTGAGAACAAGAATGGAAATCTAACTGTCTCCAAACCATAGCAGTTCTATCTAGGGTGAAGGGAACTGCAGATAACTTTGCCACCCTTACCCTCATAGAGTATAACACTCTTGAAGATAAACATATATGGGAGAATGGGTAGAATATGGGGAGAGTATTAGAAGAGACTGTGTGGCTCACATGATTGGATCTCCAACAAAAAATCAAAGGTCATTTCAGAATTGAGGAGCTTACTCATCAGAGCTTGCAGGAGCTTCAAGCTCTTAAACAACAAGGGAGGAAAGTAGATGATTTTCTCAACAAATTTGACTTACTGCAAAATGAAACAGAAGTGGATGACCATCATGCAGTGGAATTGTTGAAGCAGGCTATCAATTACAGGATTTATTCATAGGTAGCCTTGCAGGGAGGAAATGACAGCCAGTATCTCAATATGCTGGAATGTTTCAGACACATAGGTTATGCTTACAAAAAAATGATGGTAGAGTGACCTTCTTTCTGGGTATCTGGTCAGGGACCTCAACCCCCTTTCCAACCTCAATACCAACCTCCTTATCCTTCATATCCTCCCTCTCCTCCTCATTTTACACCTATAGGTTTGCAACCTGGCAGGGGCACTCCTATGGAAGTTAATAGGCAAAATGCCCAGCTCTCATGGCCCCCTATTACATGTTACAACTGTGGTCATCCAGGCCATATGGCAAGAGACTGTAGAGCCCCCCAAAACCCTGCACATACTATAATACCCCCCCATTTTCCCCCTTAGCCACTATAGCCTTTATAATAGCAGTAGCAGCATGTTCAACTGATTAAATTTGGAGAATTTTCACCACCAGATGAGCAAGGGTGGTGCATAGCTAAACCAGAAGCCATAGGACCAGTTTACAACATGGCAGATGCCACAAGGTTCCAAGAGATCCCAGCCACCTCATGGGAATCCATGAAGAAAATGTGAGCGTATTTTAAAGATGTGTTTGAAAATGAGGCAAAGGCAGGAAAAGGTAAGGGAAGTACACAGAACTAGGTAGTGTGCTTCCAAATCATTCTTCTTTTTTGAAATTTATATCAAGTAGCTTTTGGGCAAATATATTTTGTTTCCATGCTAGGAAGGCATCTCAAATGAGTATGGCCCCAGCAAATGGGTGCTTAATTCCTTCCACCTGCCAAGCTAATGGACATTTATATTCAGATTTCAATAGGGAAAGACAAAGCCTAGATTCAATTTTTCAAAGAAAGGAATGGGATAAGTTAAAGATAGAAGTAAAAGTAATTGGAGAAGTTAGAGGAATAGAAGGTCTGCAAGCACAGACATGCAGGTTAACTAATACAATCTTGGACTCAGGAGTATCCCTGACATTTATAGATCAAAAATACATATGAAAGCATGGATTATATGAGAAACCTATGGATTAATCACTGATGGTATTTAATGCTGATGGCACACAAGGTACTATTGGAAGAATTACTAACTATGTAGTCCTATAAATCACCATCAAAGACAAACAAGGAAAATGGCATCAAGAATGTATCAATGCAATGGTATCTTATTTAAAATTATTGGACCTTCTCATAGGTTATGATTGGTTCAAAAAACATAATTCAAACATTGATTGGATTCAAAAAACAATTGAATTTCCTCTATGTTCTCAGCATTGTCATGCTTACAACATTAATATTGCAGAGGACAAGGAGTTGAAAAAAGAACTATCTTTCAAGGTCTGGGAGTTTTTAACTGTTTTCTCCCAGAAACAATTCAAGCACATGCCAACCAGGAAACCATGGAATCATGCAGTGGACTTAAAAGAAGATTTTGTCCCAAAAAAGGGTCATATTATTCCCTTAGCTAATGCTGAATTAACAGAAGTATGGGAATTTATTGCAAAAGAAATGGCAAAAGGGTACATTCGACCATCAAAGTCTCCACAAACTTCACCAGTGTTCTTCATTGGGAAAAAGAATGGTGGTAGATGAATGGTAATCAACTATAGATACCTCAACAAGTTGACAATAAAAAACAATTACCCATTACCACTAATTTCTACACTTATAGATCAGCTACAAGAAGCCACAATATTCACAACCCTTGATTTGCAATGGGGATATAACAATATTTGCAATAAGAAAGGTAATGAATGGAAAGGAGCTTTCACCATGCCTCTAGGAGCCTACAAGCCATTGGTAATGTATTTTGGAATGTGCAATTCACCTGGCACTTTTCAGACCATGGTCAATGATATCTTTGCTGACATGTGGGCAGAGGTATTAATTTACATTAATGACATTATTATTTTTACAAAGGAAAAAACTAAGGCAGAACATTTCATTACAGTTCAAGAAGTTCTTTAATGCTTATGTGACTATAATTTGTTCCTTAAACCATCCAAATGTTACTTTACACAAGAAGAAGTGGATTATCTGGGCATGGTTATGTCTAAAAAGGGGGTACAAATGCAGTTAAATAAGACTAAAGCCATTACAGAGTGGCCTGTATCAAGAACAGTCAAACAAGTGCAGTCCTTTTTAGATCTTGCCAACTATTATTAGCATTTTGTTCCCAATTTCACCCTGATTGCTTACCCTCTTCATGCACTTACTTGAAAGAATATGCCTTTTCAATGGACTGAGGATTGTTCTCAGGCTTTCTCTACCCTCAAAACCCTTCTTTCCTCCAACCTCCTCCTTGTTTATCCCAACTCTTCTTATTCATTATGCATCAAAACTGATGTGTCACAAACAGCTATGGGTGCTGTTCTCTTTTTTCAGTTAGCTGATGGTTTTTGGCATTCCATAGCCTACATGTCCAAAGCCTTCTTACCAGCTGAGCTGAATTATCCAATTTATGACAAGGAACTCTTGGCTGTTATCCAAGCTTTGAAAGCTTGGCATCACTATGTTATTGATCAGTCTACTTTTGAAATTTGGACAGATTATAAAAATTTGGAATATTGGTGCAAACCACAAGATCTCTCACCAAGACAGGCTTACTGGCAGGCTTTCCTTTCCAAGTTCAATTATGTTTTCATCCATAAACCAGGCTCCACCAATGGATGCACTGATGCTTTATCTCATTATCCGGATTATCACGCTCTGCCAGATCTCAATAAAAATGTTGTTCTCCTTCCCCCTTATTTATTTACATGCTTTATTGATCTTTCATTTTCATTCTTTTCTTTTATTGTGACTTCTTCATGTGGTCTTTCTCTTTCCCCATCTTGATGTTATAATGAAGATCACCAAGTATTTAAAAATTCTAGGAATCAGGTATTTGTTCCTTTAGACCTGTGTTCCAGATTGTTACATTTGAGTTATTCTTTACCTTTGGGAGGACATTCTGGTTAAACCAGAACTTTTCAACTTTTAACCCATTATTATTATTGGCCAGCTTTAAAAGATGACATTGCCAAGTTCATTTAGCATTGTCCTACTTATGCCATGGCTAAAGGAGCAGAAAAGCATGCTCCAATTCTTCCCCTTTCTGTGGCTATGGAACCTTGGAAGGATTTATCAGTGGATTTGGTGACAGGATTACCACTGGTACAAGAAAAGGACAGTATTATAGTGGTGGTGGATTGGTTTTCTAAAAAAGTGGTCTTTATTCCTTGTTCTTCTTCTCTTTCTTCTTTAGATTTAGCTGAACTTTTTTATAACCATGTTTGGTCACATCATGGCCTTCCCAGTTCTTTGATATTGGACAGGGGACTGCAATTTATTTCAGAGTTCACCAAACAACTCCACTCTGTTCTTCACATATCCTCAAAGCTATCAATAGCATATCACCCACAAATGGATGGACAAACAGAGCAAATCAATCAGGAGCTGGAAAAGTACCTGAGAACTTTTGTCTCCAAGCAACAATGGGATTGGGTAGATTGGGTCAAAATGGCAGAATTCCATCACAATAACTCATACTCTTTCATCACAAAAACTTCACCCTTCACAATTACAAAATACATTGCTCCTTAAATGGGCTTTGAAGGACCTTTCACTTCTTTCCCATTTGCTCAACAGATGTCCAAATCCTTTGACCAGATTCATCAGTCATTGGAGTGAGCTCATTCCTCTATGACTCCACAAAACATCAAACCCACATATAATCCTTATTCAATAGATAACATGGTAATGCTGTCAACCAAAAACCTCTTATTACTCTACCCTGCTAAGAAGTTGACACAGCATTGGATTGGCCCATATTAGGTCACATGTGTTCTTCCAAATGCAGTTACCCTACATCTCCCTTCTAAAATGTGGATCTACCCAATGGTCAATATCAATTATGTCAAAAAAGCTCATGAACTGTTGGAGAGCCAAGAAGTTATTACTCTGGATCCTGTGATCATAATGGAAGAGGGGCATTCAGAATATGAAGTTGAGGAAATTGTGGATTCTCATCTGCAACAAGGAAATTTGGAGTATCTGGTGCATTGGAAAGGTTATTTGGCAGATGATCAAACTTGGCAAATGGAAAATGATATTGCCAATGCTCCTGCATTAGTCTGTGACTTTTATAAGCTTTATCCTTTTGCTCCTCACTGGCTTTTATTCATTGATTCCCCTGCTTTTGCTTGACTCTTCTGCCTCTATCTGAAGCAGGAGACTTCCCGCTCTGCCTTGATACTTGAGATGACCTTGGTGGATGCTCCTATCCTATCCTAAATAGCTACTTGGGCTTTTAAGCTAGTGGCCCAGAACTAGGTGAGAGAGAAGGGATGAGACCTGGGCTCTTGTATAAACCAGTAGCCAGCAGCACTGAAGATATCAGCCTGTATAACCAGCTAAGAGGTCAAGAGAGCAAGACTGGGAAATACCCAGCTTGCACCCCCTGCCTTATATATTGTCTAGATCTATGCACAGACCAAGTACAGGAGATCTACCCTAAAGTATGCTATCTATGGGCACCAATAGCTAAAGTAGCTCCTTTCTCTAAATAGATAGATGAGAGATAACATGGGGCGACAATGAGGAGTAAGGCAGTGGCCTCATGGATCTAGGGAAGGGAATGGAAGAGAAGCCATACCATAAGGATGTGGGTGGAATGGAAGATAGCACTGGTATCAATCTATAAATGCAGCATGGCTGCCTAGAGGCCAAGGAGATTCAATCTGGATCTCTGCCACAGATCAGATCCTAATTTAGATCAAGAGATCAGATATCATTGGAAGGATCTAGATCTCATCTGAGATCTGCCACATCATGTGACCAATACTTTATGCCAGGGAATACTCTGAGATAGGACTTAGCCTTAACCTAGGGTTTCCTTAATAAGGCAACTTGTTTGCACAATCACATGCTCCTGGCATATGACCAGTTGCATCACATGCTCCACAGTTCCCATGGTCACATGTGACCATCGTGTTAGGCTGGTGCCATAACACTATCAAAACTTCACCACAGAATCTTTACTGCAGTTCTCTTATCTGGAATCTGAGAGCTAAAAAGAGGGTAGTGTTATGATGTATTTTTTCTTTTCTTGATCATGTGACATTATCTTATCTTCAGCACATGGTTATCTAATCTTATCTTATCATAGGCATGTGATGGATCACATGATCCAGGGCATAGGGTTAGCCTCATGTCTAATGCCTCAAAACTTCTTTTCATTTCCATTAATTTGTTTTCATTCAAAAAGCTGCATCCTTGATGGTTCCCAAGCATGCTTCTCTTCTTTCTGATCCCTATGCCTCATGAATGGGAATATTCCCATCAGAGTCTTGGTCTGTGTGCAGAATGCTATAGTATAAATACTGTAGCTGTAGCATCTCAAGACTCTCAGTCTTGAGCACTTGTATTATACTTGTGTTAACTCAAAACTCCTTTCTTGCTCTTAAAACCCTTTTCTTGTGAGCTTGTGGCACTGCAATCTTATGGTGCATAACAACAGTCTTATTATATGATCATAAGACTTGTATGTCAAAACAAAAATAACCCTAGATTTGGATTTGGTTTTATTCAGAGTATTTCCCTGTGTATAAGTATTGGTCATGTGATGTGGCAGATCTTAGATGAGATCTAGATTGATTATAATAATATCTGATCTAACAGATCTAGATTAGAATCAATCTGTGGCAGAGATCTAGATGGTAATCTCCTTGGCCTTATAGTAACCTGACCACATTCATATCTGCCTTTATAAGTATGCTTCCTTTTCATTCTTCTATATTCTTATGGTGTGGATTTTCTTTCTTCATTCCTGATCCACATGGCCACTGTCTCACTCCTACCCTTTACTCTATGCTTTTTTTATTTATAAGTACTGTGTACTTACTGCCATTGGTCCATAGATGGTAGTTACCTTTCCTGTACATGGTCTGTGTGTATCTGTAGTTAATATATAAGGGGTAGAGAAAGACTTGAGGAATCCAGTCTTAACTACTTCTGTTACTAGTGTCTCACATGCCTAGTCTTTATGCAGGTGTGGCTTATACCCTATATGGGTCAAGGCTCATTCCATTCTCTTGCCTAGTTTGAAGCTTTAGTGTTAAAAGCCCACTTGTTATTATTGTTATCTCTATCCACATACTAATCCAGTTCAGTTTAGAAGTGCACTCTTTGGGTGCATAATAAGAAGGATAAGTGTAACAAGCTAAGAAAATGCCTCAAAAGCTAATCTTGTACCAGGTAGATCAACTTTGTCAAGCCCGGATGGAAATAAGTAAAGAAAATGGAAAGAGAAGAATAGAGAATAAAATAAGACTTTATTTGTAATGGGCAACTACCTGTCCTGCCTTGATACTTGAGCTACCTTGATAAACACTCCTAAACTGTTCTGGGAAACTGGTGAAGCTTTTAGCTAGTGGCCTCTAACTAGGCAAAAGAGAAAGGATAAGACCACTACTCTTATATAAACCAGAAGCCAGCAGGTAAAAGTTAACCTGTATAACCAGCTAAGTATTATGTGACTAGCAAACATGATGGTTTACAGCATGTGACCATGGGAACTGTTGAGCATGTGATGCAAATGGTTGCATAGTCATATGACCAGAAGCATGTGATTGTGCAAATGAGATGCCTTATAAGGATAATCCTAGGCTAAGGCTAAGTCCTTTATATCAGAGTATTCTCCTTGCACCAGGTATCAGTCACATGATGTGGCAGATCTTAGATGAGATCCAGATCCCTCCAATGATATATGATCTGTGGCAGAGATCCAGATTGGATCTCCTTGGCCTTATAGTGGCCAGGCCCCTTTTATAGATTAATACCAGTGTGCCTTCCATTCTCCCACATCCTCATGGTGTGGCTTCTCTTCCATTCCTATCCCTTGATCCATGAGGCCACTGCCTCACTCCTTATTCCCACTGCATGCTTTCCCATCTCATATATTTATTAGAGGACTAGAGCTACTTTAGCTATTGGTGACCATAGATAGCATACATTAGGGTAGGCTCCCTGTACATGGTCTGTGCACATCTGCAAACAATATATAAGGCAGGGGGTACAAGCTGGGGAAATCCAGTCTTGCTTTCTTGACCTCTAGGCTGGTTATACAGGCTAATCTATTCAGTGCTGCTGGCTAGGGTTTATACAAGAGCCCTCGATTCATCCCTTCTTTCATCTGCCTAGTTCAGGGCCACTAGCACAAAAGCCCTACTAGTTACCAGGATAGACTAGGAGTATCCACCAAGGAAGTCATGAGTATCAAGCAAGAATGGTAGCATACTATTTCACTAAAAGATCAAGAGAGCAAGACTGGGGAAATCCCAGCTTGTACCCCCTGCCTTATATATTGCTCAGGTCTGTGCACAGACCAAGCTT
>JBBPJW010000400.1:0-31981 GCA_038088935.1 Pulveroboletus aff. viridisquamosus
TATCTTGGTTACCTTGAGGCTACTCTCTTTTTGTAATATATCCCTTCTTAGTTCACACATTGGTGTACAAGACAGAACCCTTGAACTCCACAGGTCAGTATTCCTGCTAAAGCTCAACACCTTGTCTGAGCACTCCTTTGCTGGTGTTGTTCTTGTGTCACATCACTCCTTGTCCATGAGCTGACCCTTTGTTAAGCTCACCCTACTCATAGTTCCCTCTTTTGAAGGTCTATGCCTGGTCAGCTCAGCCATCCACTGGCTGGCCAATACACAAATGCAATTTAATGAGAAAGAAGAATGGACTCCTTCTCTTGCTGAGTATACAGCTAAGTTCCAAAACAATGCTGTCTGCCATGCATTGAAACACATGGGAGATGTGGGTTCTATGAATATTAGCATTGGAGAAGGAGATAAGATTATCCATGTAGATAACAAGCCATTCTTAAACAATCATTTCATATGTCTAAAATCAAGGATAACTCTGTCTTAATCAGCTACTACAAGACAGGACTAGCTTCTTGGATTTCCCATTGCATTCACTCCATGAAAACTGTATCCACAAAGATTGCTGACTGGTATCTCAAAGCTGCCCACTTCAATAGCACCAATAAATGATCCAAGTTCATTGAACAATGCAGAAAGGCACCCAGAGCATTCACCTGGACTTCCACCTTCTCCATGACACCTTAGAATGAAAGAGATCCAAATGTGGTGGATTTTGACTCTGTAAAGCTCAACAAACTCACCCCTTAAGAACATAAATACTGCTAAAAGAATCAGCTCTGCTTCCACTGCCAAAAACCCAGTCACTTTACTGAAAAATGTTTAGCCTTTTCTTTCCTCTTTTCTAGCATGCCAAGAAGATACCTCAAGTAAAGAAGATTTCTGCCAAAAAACCATCTGGAATAGAAGAGGTTAGTGACAAAGAAGAGATTGAAGTTGGAAGAGTGGGTATTTAGATTGAATTATCTCCCCTACACAAGATGCTTCCACTTTTTTTTGTGCTTCTATACTTGTATTGCAATCTAGGAAAGCAATTAGAATCCCTATATAAGTTTCTCCACCTGAGTGCTCAAGAAAAGTCATAGATGTCTCTGCTTTAGTTAATAGTGGTGCCCAAATCAACTACATTGACTAGGAATTTGTATCTTACCACAAGTTCCCAACCACTTATCTTTCCCAAGCCCTTCACATTTGAAACATGAATGCCTTTATCAATAGCAAGGGAAAAATCACCCATACTCATGAAGTTATCCTTTGCATCCAATCCATTACCTTCAAGATTCTTTGCTATATCATGGGATATGACAAGGAGACCTTAATTCTAGGACTTCCCTGGCTGAAATATGTCAAACCCTCTGTTAATTGGAAGAGTAGCACTCTTACCATTCCCTCTATTACCAATACCTCAAAGAAACTATACTGTTCTGCCTCCTTGCTTCCAGACCTAAAGCCATACCACTTTAATGAAATAACCCTTGATGACAAAGAACTCTTCATCAATTACTTGCAATATACCATCCCTGTGAAGTCTCTTCAAGACAGTCTCTATCATTGGCACTCTTCATGAGTTGTAAATGCCTGTTTAACATTTTTACCCTCTGTTACTGTCATCAAGCTCACCACTTCCACTAAGCTTGCCATTAAAGCAAAAAGGACTCAATCCAAGATGGAATTTCCTCTTGAATACCAGGAGTTTGCATCTGTATTTTTGAATACCCCAAAAACCCTTGATTATCTGCCCTCTAGCAGGCCCTATGATCATGAAATCAATCTTAAGGACATGTTTGTTTCTAAGATAGGTAAGGTTTACCCCTTATCTCCATCTAAACACCAGGCAACCAAGAAGTTCCTGAAAGAAAACCTCTGAGCCAGAAAAATCTGCCCTTCAAATTCTCTCCAAGCATCTTTCTTTTTCTTTGTCAAAAAGAAGGATGGTAAACTCCATCCTTGCCAAGACTACCAATACCTCAACAAACATACTGTGTGTGACATATATCCTCTTCCCCTTATTTCTAACCTTATTGATAAAGTTCATAAAGCCAAGTTATTTATCAAATTCAATGTTTGTTGGGGATATAACAACATTTGCATCAAGAATGGACATGAGTGGAAAGTGGCCTTCATTACTCACAAGGGACTCTTTGAGCCAATGGTGATGTTCTTTGGCCTAAATAATTCACACACTACATTTCAGCATTTCATGAATAATTCCTTCTACAACATGATCACAGAAGATTGGTTGGTCATCTATATAAATGATCTTCTTATCTTCTTCTCTAATACTAAAACACACCACCTTCACACTGCCTGTGTCCTCCAATGCATGGCAGAACTCAATCTCTACCTCAAGTTGGAGAAATGTACCTTTGCTTTCATGTTAGTGGAATACCTTTTCCCCTGCTGAGAGAAACTACAACATCTATGATTGTGAACTCCTTATGATTATCTGTGCCCTAAATGCCTGGAGACAATACCTCCAGAGCTCTCCCCACATAATTCAGGTCTTCACTGACCATAAGAACCTTACCTATTTCCATGCCCTGCGGACATTCAATTGCCAACAAGTCCATTGGCTTCTTAACCTTGCAAACTTTGACATCCAGCTCCAACATGTTGCTGGAACCTTTCTTGCTGGGCCTGATGTCCTTTCTCATCATTTGGATCTCTGTCCAAACCCCTCTGCTGACAACTTAGAAGTTACTTTACTTCCCAAGACCATCTTTTGCCATGTTACTGATGTCACCCTCCATATTCACATCCACAAATATCAAGTGGATGATTCCCCCCACCTCTCCATCCTCCAGAAATGGGACAGCCCCATGCACAATAGCTTATAATCTTGCTTCTGCAATTGAAAGCTTTGTGATACTTTGCTCACATACCATAACTGCATGTATGTTCCCCCAAATGAAACCCTTTGTTATTCAATCCTCCACTGATGTTTTCATCATAAAACCACCAGCCATCCTGGCTATCTAAAGATCCAAATGCTTGTCCAACAAGAATTTTGGTGGCCAGGTCTTGCCATCTGTGTTCACCAGCACATTTCTGGTTGTGCTGTCTGCCAATAGCACAAGATCAATACTTCTCCCTCCATATCTGCTCTTTATTTCATCCCCTCACAGGCTCTCTGCCCTTTCCAGCAGATCTCTTGTGATCTAATCACTAAATTTTGTTATGGATCTAGACCAACAGCAAGAGGAAACCACCTTAAGGAATGTCCAATACTGAAGGGACAAAAGAATGGTAGTTTAGAGGAGGCACTAGGAAACAAGGTAAACAAGTGCTCTAGACTGGGAAACCAGTCTATGCCCTTGCCCCTTTATATATTACTAGAAGTAGGGAAAGGGAAACTAAATAGGAACCAATGGCAAATAGAGAGTAATTAGTAAAAGAAAGCAAGGCAAATGCAAGGTATGACATCAGAGGGCTAGGCCATGATACTAGAGAATGTTAGACTATAATAAGATAAAAAGCTATGCTATATAAGGTACAAAGGTTAGACCAGGCTAGACCCAACCTTATGGCATGATAAGATATAAGATAAGATAAGATCAAAGAAAGCAGTCAAAGACAGTAAATAGTAAAGAGAACTTAGCTTAGGGTAAGAATGAAAAATTGTTGCAAACCATGCAATGACCACTTTCACTCTCACATGATCATGGGAATCCCAACCCTTATCAGGCTAAACCCTAACTTAGGACTTGGCATATACCTACAAGTATTCCTAAGGTTAGTGGCCATGAGGCACATCTAGGGATCTTCCCTGGATCTTCCCTGGATCTCCTGATCTTAGATCTGACTCATCTCTGTGGATCTGATGGATCTGCCAAGGTGATCTCATCTGTGGATTGAGATCCCCGTCCTCATTGTGCCCACACCTCTTCTCTTCCATTCTCCCACATCCCTTCATATCCGATCCATGCTTTTACCTTACAGCCTACACAAGTAAGCCTTATACACTACTGGCTTGCTTACTGTACCACTTCAGGGTAGACACGGATGTACATGGTCCATGCGCATCTTAGAGTAGTATATAAAGGCTGAGCTCAGAGTGCTAAAGTCCTCAGACTTTATCACTTGCAGCTATAGGCAGTTTTAGGCTTTAGAGCAAAGCTCTTCTCAGGAAACCAGGCCCTTCAGAGGCAGAGGTCTTTAGAAGCTCGAGCACATGTCTCATCTGAGTCCTCCTCGTCATCTCTTATCAAGGCATTCCTTGGTTGCTTCTCGTCTGAGCCACCATTTAGTTTTCTCTCCAGTGTTCCTCCTCTTCCATCTTCAGCTAGGTGTAGCCTCTGGTTTCCAGAGTCGTAACAAAAATAGCCCCTAGCTATATAGTGCCAGTGTATAACAATCTTCCCCATTCTAATGACTTCAATTCCCTGTTGGTCATGGTCAACCATGGGCTTACTAAGGGGGTAGTTTTCATCTCTACCAAGAAAATCACCACTGCTAAAGAAATAGCTATGCTTTTCTTTGAGAAAGTCTACAAATGCTTTGATTTATATGACAAAATCATTTCTGACTGACATCCAAAGTTCACCTCTGCCTTTGCCAAAGAGTTGGGGAAACTCCTCAACTATGACTTGTCCCTGTCCACTGTGTATCACCTCCAGTCTGATGGAGAAACTGAACATGTCAACCAAGAAATATAAATGTACCTTCATATCTTCTGCAGAGCCAATTCATCCAAATGGGCAGAAAACATCTTTCATGGTGAATTTGTGCACAATAGCTGCCCTTACTCCATGACCAATCAATCACTGTTTTATCTTCTAATGAACTATGAACCTCATGCCCTCCCCTTGGTAATCCCCAAAACCTTGATGCCTGCCATCACTAACAGGCTGAAACACTTGACTGCAGCCAGAAACAAAGTCCTTACTGCTCATGATCTTGCATGCCAGGTAATGGCATTCCACATCTGCTTCAAGTTTATTCCCTTTACCAAAGAAATGAAGATCTGGCTAGAAGCATGGAATCTGAAACATTTCATCACCAATTCAAAGTTCACATCAAAAAGGGAAGGACCCTTTACCATTACTGAAGTGCTCTTCCCTGTAACCTGAAAAATCCATCCAGTCTTCCATGCTTTGCTGTTATCACTCTATTGCAAAAATGACATCCATAGAAAGAACTTCCTGGCTCCACCCCCAGATCTTATAGAAGATCAAGAAGAATATGAAGTTGAGTAAATATTAAAACATTGCAGCTCACCTTCTTCCCACTTCTTCCTGATCTAATGGAAGGATTACTCTACAGAGGAAGACTCATGGAAAGCTGAGTCCAATCTTACTAATGCTTCTGAACCCCTGGCTGCATATAAAAAGCAGCACTCCCTGGAAACTCCCTCCATTACCTCTTTTCCTTGCACCACTTACACCAAGAAAACCAAGTACCACTCTGCTCACCAATAACTATGTCTTTCAACACCACCACCACCTTGTCCCCTGCCTCTGATATCCCATCCTCACCCACTCAAGAAACTCTCAATGCCATTTTCCCCATATATGTCCACTTTTTCCCCTCCAGAACAATCATTATCTCCACTAACTTATTACCATTCACTTCACCCACCATGTCTTTGGTCAATGAGTTCCCCATCAAGGAAACCACTCCCATTCCCATTGTGTTATTCCCTGCTCCCACTCATCTAGCCAACACATTATTATTCTCCATAGCCATTCCCATTCCATTACCCATAGCCTGCCTGGCCACTCCTTATCCCATTACTGCTGTTGATCTTCCTATCACTGCCCATGCCCTCCATCCAGGAAACCACAATAATGTGTACTGCATCAGACTTCAGTCCTTTGTCTTCAACTTGTAACTCTTTATTACCATTGGATTGCACCTCCTAGCCACCCTTGCTATTACAATGGGTGTTTTCAATGTCATGCACTGAACCATCAATGGATCCAATGCCCCTCCTATCAATACCCACATGTCTTTAATGGCAACCAGGCTGTAACCAGGCTTGCTACTCTCTTTACTGACCTTGCCCTCAGCCCTCCACCTTGTTCTCCTCATCTTCCACCCAGTTCTCATGCTTCTTAAAATCCTCTCACCACTCCCAAGGATCTTACCACTGCACTCCCCTGGCTTGCTTATCCCCATCACCTTTTTATTACATCAACAATAAGAATAATGTCATTAACAATGTTGGCTGGGCAAACATCACAGGCTCCCCAGTGGCCTATGACTAGTGGTGTCTGATTGGGACATTAGACATATGAAGGAGGTAGTGTTATAATTCCTCTACTCTTTTTCCTTTTTCCCTCACCATAGTTTTATTTTTGCATATCTTGGACACTTTCTTGTTTATGTTCTGGAATCTTCCTCTTCTTCCATTACAGAACATTCCTTGACTCAGCCACTATTACTCATGAAATGCTTTCCTTGCATAAGTCATTCCATATTATAAGTGGACTGCTTCTCTCATGTTCCATTTATTTCCACATAGATTACTTACTTGGCATTCATCATTCTTATAACTCATCCAACTGAGTCTAAACTCTATTTCTTGTACTATAAAGTAGCATACTTCACCTCCCTTCTCCTTACACTACTTTTTACCTCTACTTTAACTTGCTCCTATGCTTGTACTGAAGCCTTCTTGCTACCTTGAGTCTTAAGGTCTCTTGGTAATCCATCCTTCTTAGTTCATGCATCAGTGCACAAGAGGAAACCCCTTGAACTCCATCAACACCCAGTCATTGATCATACTCTGCAGGCCAGTGTCTCTATTATAGCTCAATCCTTTGTTCAAGTGCCCCCAGTGTCATTCCTGTGTCACACCTCTCCTTGTTCACAAGCTGACCCCTCATCAAGCTCACTCCCTTGTAGTTCCCTCTTCTGAGGTCTACACCTGACCCTACCCAGGCCTAGCATAACACAAACCTTGCAGGCCAACCAGTTCTGTGCATCTAAACCCTCCTTCTCCAATGGGAATCTCATGCTCTTGTCAACACAGCATCAGTGCCATGACTACATTCATTCAAAAGATGGGCATGTTGCCAAACTAATGCCTCACTATGATGAACCATATGCTATCACCCACACTCACCCAGAAACTTTCACATTTACCCTTGCCCTTGTTGGTAACTCAGTCACGGAGTAGTGCACTATAGTATTGGTTCTACCTGTTGGTATCTACAGGTGGTATAAGCTACAAGGAAAGGGATAGGGAATAGTGTCCCACCTCAGTCACGGAGTAGTGCACTGAGGTGTAAAGTAGAGACGGACGGTGAAACGGTGAAACTAGACACGATTACATAATCAGGTATCATAGTGACGAAAGTCCAACAGCCCTACCTCCCTTCTCCTCACCTTTCATGTCAGTCAACTCCTTCGACACATTCTAAATGATGCTCTTTCCTTCCCTTCACGCATGCGACAGCATCCCACACTCACCTTAACATCCTCTGGTCTCCAAGAAGCAGTCATTGACCATATCATCAACGAACGGCGTGTTAGATGTGGCCGCCAGTATCTTGTTCGCTGGCTCGGGTACAGACCAGAAGATAATGAATGGCTCCCTTGCAAAGACCTCCGCCATTGTGCCGCATTGGATCATTGGGAAACCAGGGTTTCCTCTTCATAGTGTGTGTGTGGGGAGGTGAAACGCACACGCTCATTACTCATACATTATGAATCCCAGAGTCTGCATCATATAGATTTCAGAGTCTGCGTCATACACATACGTCACATCTTAGCCACCACAGTATATAGAGAGGCGACTTTCCCTGTACCGTATCTTTTTCCTCGCGGTGTTTCGCACATTGGCCACTTTCTGTTCTGAGTGTTCCCACTTTACGGTGGTGTTCCAAGTTGCTTCCAAAGTAAAGTCATGGCCCCCCACTTGCACATCTAATAGTCTCCGCAAGCAGATTCAGTTCTCTTCATTCGATAGCACAGATTGGGTGTATAGTTACAGATAATGATATTGTTCGGTCCACAGATCAACGTGCCCAAATTGGAATTCTACCATCATGGCTTACCAGGTTGACGGCCTGCATGAGGTGAATGAGCAAAGAATGTCTAACACTTGCGTTGAATACTCACCCAAATGTGCCATTGACAGTTCGAAGTGATGTGAAACGGCCATCGGCGGTGTTCAAAAACAGTGTTTCCCCACCATGTTTGTATATTGGTCATACCAATAGCACCGTTTTTAGGGAATATCAGACAGAAGAAAATGATTACAATTGAACACGCAAGGCCCGAGTCGAGCGCGGCAGAGAGAACATCTACGGATGAGGCAGTGGATATCAATGAGCATAATAATGTGAGTAGGGATGACACATACAGTTGTACTTTGACCACCAAGAGAAATAACGTCTTCGAATGACGTATTGGAATATGAAACCAACAATACTCCATGAGACATAGTTGATGGGAGAGATGGTCACAGCGCCAATGAACATGATGGGGAAACTAGACCACATGTCTCCATGACTGGGCTCAGATGGCTAGAGAAACAAAACATACTTGACATAGTGAACCCAACTATTAGGCCATCTTTTCTGTACGAACCATGCAACAAAAGGGCAAAGGGCGCCAAGGGGGAAGAACCAGAGCAAATCGCTGTATATTTGACCACTGGATAGTTGACGTTGAGGACCGACAACACCCCACTAAATAATGACGTAATGTTAGTCATCTAATTTCCAAATCAAGACACGCGCACGATTATGGAGGCAGTTCCAAACACTTCTATAGGAGGGCAAATAAACCCACTACTCTGGGTGGGGCTACACATGTCAGGTATATTAGTAAACATCCAGGACTGAACCCCTAGCTGGACAGTCCCAGAAATCACGGTACCAACTACCTGAGACCAAAACATCGTTCGAGGAGGAATCTTCATGTAGTGGCCGAGTTTAAAGTCGGATGTGAATTGAAGTGCCTGAACCGTTGTGTTGTATCCAACAGCCTTGAATAACATCATCGCTAGGGGCCGACCAGGGAAAGCATAGCCTGCGATCAATTCGCTGATAACATTGAGGCCAGTCTGCTGGTTTGAAATAGCTTGGATTATACCAATGGGAATGGTGTAAATGATTGAGAGCAGAAGTGCCAAGACAAAACCCCAGACAGGCAAGTCGGTTGGCCAAACTTCAATGCAAACAACACCAAATGCAAACATCATCACGAAGATGCAAATGTACCACCATTCGGGAACCCGGCGGTACTTAGACATGAGACGTGCATGGATGTCTGATTGTTCATGAAGCGATTGGAACAGCTGGGCCTGGATTTGTTTGCGGTAGAACAGGATAGCATGGACAATGGTAGATGTGATGGAGGCAAATGAAGTGCCATAGTTAAGCGCAAACGCAGTCGATAGAAACAAGGGGCTGTATTCTTGATAAGCAGTGAGGTTAAGTTGGTTGTTCGGTGTAAGAATCCTGGTCAGATTGTAAGTGGCACCGGTATTGTCATACGCAATGCGCGAATGCATCGGTATGTATGTTCCATACCAAGTGTTGGTAAAATGAATAATAGGTGCCATGATCCAGAAAAATATGATGAAGCCCGAGGTGATATTTGCCACCGCCCACCACGGGGAAGCGAGAGGATTCGTGTTATATGTGATCTGAGCCCAGTCAAAGGTGATCAGGCTCATCCCTAGACCACTCTGGTAGCCGAAGAGCTGGTTGACGGCCACATTGTTGGGAGCAATCCAACATACCCAGGTGAAGTAACTGAGTGCCTGGAAAAGATAACCCGGGAAGAAGTACCAGCAAAGGCTGCCAAACCAGATGTATGTGAAGAATCGTCCACGTGAGGGACCCCCGAGGGTTCCCATACCATTGTACACCTGAGCATGCAAAGTGTTAAATAGTGCGCAATTAACCAAGTTTATTGGCCATACTGAGTGGATGAATAAGTAAACAGTCGTGTGGGCACTATTGGCACATATTCATGGAAGGAGGCTCTACCAGGAAGCGACGTATGACACCTCCTAGGGAGAAGCCGATCATCTGTGTTGACATGACCAACAACCACTGGTCTGAAAATCGAATGTCAAATCAAAAGCAAAACTCAGTGTTGATGAACACATACAGGCAAAGCTGAACACCTGATTATAATATACTCTTTGCGTCGCGATAACACTGGTCTTTAACAGTAATGAGCTCGGGGTATGAGGAAGAGAGTATTACAGTCGCACAGAATATGCAGGATAATACCCAATATTTGCCATCAGTGTCACTAGAACATGTTCTTTCACCGAAAATGGGCCAGGATTGATTGAAATGCCGAAAATCTTCCAGTTCGGTACAATTCTCGCCCACAAGCGGCCCATTGGGAAACACAGAAGCTGTACCACACAACTAGTGATAGCGACGGTGGGATATCGGAAGGACATAAATTGATTTAGGCCGGGCACGACGATTGCCCATATGATACCTGGAGGAATTGCATGACTAACCTCCAACAAACCGAATTTAAAAGACCGAATACATACCCATCACCCATGCACGCAAGGTTCCGCAAGGAATACTGGGATCGTCTGTGTTCGCGACAGTGGAGCGCACCTCGGGGTACGGGGAATCATCCTCTGACGGCCACTGTCAAAGATTATTTAGAACAATGATATGAGATACTGACCGAGTATCCCAGCGATGGCGTTATCCTTGTTGAAATTAGGATCATCAAAATCCTCGAGAGGAAGAGACGGATTGACGGTTTCTGAGGAGGGTGCAGGTGTCGTGAGTGGACGATGGAAAATTACAGGAGAATTGCTCGTATACCTGATTGCCTCTCCTTCTCTGCAAAGCTGGAACCACCGCACACCTCGTCAACTGACATCGGATACTGTGAGGAGAGGGGGAAAGGACTTGTAGGCTCAATGCCGGGATAAGTAGGCGGCGGAAGTAATTGTGGGACCAGCTAGCATGCGTAGGCAGTTCAGGTGGCTTTTGCAATGTGATGTAACGTATGCAGAAGGATAATCCAGTATAGGGTGCCATCCTGTGGTGCACAGATTGTAATACGGCACTGAACACCATAATAATGCATAGGATTTATGCAACATTAGAACCAGAGAACCGCTGTACGGAGGTAACCGGCTCACATCAAACGCAGCTGCGGTCCATCGTGCGGACACTATTGTTTGTCCAGATCAGATGCCTCCAACCGCACGGCCATCCCCTGTGGTGGTTATTTCCGTCTCAACCACTCGGACGGCATCACATTTGCTTGTGAAACTTGAAACGAGCGACGTTTACCAGAGAGCCAGATGACCACCGAGTCATGCAGAAAGGATATGACCAGATGTCTCGGTCGAGCAAGATGGCATGGACAAGTCGTCGGTGGAAGTGCGCTACTCATTATCCTTGTGCAATGGACCTAGCAGAAATCTGATTTCGGCGCAAGAACACGGCCTTGATGTTGGACTGCAGGATACTTGTAGTCACTAGGTATCCTAAGGTAACTCAAGGTCCGATGTAGCAATATGCTTATGTAATTGGTGGAGCGGAGGTAATCACACACTTGATGCCTTCTTTGTGATCCAATAACAAGCTCTCGAATGTCGTTTCGTCGCACGCTACGTGTATCGACAGGTTATAAGTGGTGTCTACTCTTTTCGTAACTGCGTACACAAGTGCTGATGATTTATCCATCTACTCGCATAAAGGATGCGATCATACGCCAGAGGGCTGCGGCGCTCATGATTGTTATTGATCGCTCATAAAAGTCCTAGTGCATGGATGAGGATGACCCCTTCGCAAGTAGTGGTAGTGATGCGCCAGAAACTCAATGGCCAAGTAGATTGCAACAGCCGAGTTTCAAGCATTTCACAAAAATGTATACAGCATTGGACCCGACAGATCAGGAATTATTACGGAACAATTTCGAACACAACGCAGCAGTCATAACCACTCTCTGGAGGCACTGCCTTCAAAAAATACGATGGTCAGCAAGCATTGCGAGGTAGTTTCTGTGTGGTTTGACATAACATAACACAAGCAATCTACGAGGCGAAAACACTTTTGGAGCGTCATTCTGCCTTCATCACACTCTCGATACGCATCTCTTGCACTCTCCTTCTGAGATCGACCCAGATTGGCCAGCCAAAGATGACCGTTGTAGACATGGATGGAAAGCGGAACGAGGCCATCTGTGGCGATTGAATCTAAGGTTTGAGCGAGGGAAATGGGAAGTCAAGTAGCTAGAATTTAGACATGCGAGAAAGAGACGGCACACGTCAACGTACCATCCCTAGCGCGTTTTGGGCGTCGGCCTTCATGGCGAGCAATCTCGGCTTCACGTCATCATAGCCTGTGAGTGGTGGGTCGAATTTGATGTGGACAGAGCCAACGTCACCGCTCTTGAGCAAGTAGGAGAGTTTCATCCCCTATTGTGCGATGTGTTCATGTAGAGGTAGTTTGCGGGCCAGGGGTACCGCAACTCACCTTGCAGACGATAGCCTTCATCTCAGCCGCCGAGCGAACATTTCCCAGCAACTTCACCAAAGTGCTTGACGTATGCATTCAGTGTGTCCGAATGGCCCCTCGTGTACATCCAGAGGAAACTAGACTTGGAAGCAACAGGATCAGACATGGCACTTCTCGAGCAGTACTGGGAAGCGCTAGGACGTATTTACTGGTATACTGCCTTCAGAATTTGCGCGTGACTGGGTGTACCCGTTTGTCGCGATAATTGACCGAGACCTGAAACCCCGTCGCAATAGCAAATTGGTTTTGAGGTTACACTGTAGAGGATGTCACACTGTACACAAGGAGACCTCAGATTCGTATGAACGAAAGACTGTGAACATTCTCCTAAACTAACCTATACACATGGAGACCTTGTAGGTACTGTTAAGTTAATGAACGTAACCAATGTATAGTGGCCTCACCTCAGTTTCGTATGAATGAAAGACTGAGGCACCTGCGTGGCAGGTCGGTACTCAAAAGAACGATGCAATTACGTAAGGGAATGTCCCGCATATGTTTCGGAAAGAAGGAATCTCAAGGAATGAATGGCCCGGAGGCATGAAAAGGATTGAGGGGGAAAAGGAGAGTGAAGAGGAATGAAATAAATTGAATAAAATTTCAAAAATTGGAACGCGGAACACAGGCTGGAACACGGCCGTCGCACGACCCAGTAACTCAGTTGCACATACGAAACGCGAGGTGTAGCAAGAGTCAATCGATCCACTTGCCGACAACTACCACAGTACACCTTGTCGCGCACAGCATCATGAATGATAAAGCTTATGGGATCGATACAGCATGAGAGTGTTTTTTGGCTGAATGAGGGGTCGGGCACAGCACCACAACACGATGCGATCGTGAGAGGGGTTGGTATCCGTAATGGTGAGTGTGGTCGAACACCGCAGAGTTCTGGGTATTCTCCATTTGTACTACTGCACAAGCCCTCTGGGGTGGTCTTTTGCCAAGCTGCTTCCCCCCGGTTTAGGTTCCCATGCAATCGTGATCAGGGCGAGCGATAAGCCGTTCAAGTCTAGCCCCGATCTGGCGTAGCACGGGCGACCCAAATGACAGCACGACAGCAATGCGTTACTTCCAGACGCCACACAGGCAGGTACTGAACACGGATAGACCGGCCCGCCAGCAGCGACATCCATGATCGCGTTTAGCAAAAGACTCCGTCACTTGGTACTCGAATACCCCAAAGTCGGTCTTAGTTAGTCATTCAACATGCTACCCTCATGATATACCCCGGGACAACTTCTTGATCGTCTGGATCGTGCTGTACCGCGCGCGCTTTTGCGTGTTGTAAACCGCAGTCCAGAGCTCCAGCTCAGCAAGTTATCGAGATTCGAGAACAAGAACGTCAATAGCATCAGGAGTGGCATAGGAGAATAAGCTTCCACTCTAGCGACACGCACAGGATGTCGAGCTGATGACCCTTGTGTTCTGCGGCTCTGTGATGCGGTTGTCGCTGCGTGGCCGTGACACAGCCTCGATCAAATTGTCCAAGTCTTTTCTTTTGATTCATTGATCACTTACGCAGCTTCTTTCAGATCAAAGCCTTGTATCGGAGTTCTCGACCTTGATTTCATTTGTGTGAGATAAGAAAGTGTTGACCAGCAACGACCCCCACAGCGTCCACTTGCCGTTATTGCCCTCGGCGTAGGAATATCCACAGCGACGTGGGAAGTCGTATTATCATGCGCCTCAATAATGTCAGCAGTCATCCTAACAATATCCTACCGCATGTATACCATAACAAGATGAGAAATGAATTCACCAACAGCCGTTGCAAGCATTCGATCACTTGTACGAATGTCCAGCGTCATTGCTACTGAGCGGTCACCCATCGCTGGTCACTCGTCTTGCGGACTGTCGGTGATGAACGCGATCAATGTGTCCAACCGTTTCTCGAAGTATAGATGCACAAACGTCGACAGCAGTCGAACAAGGCAATGTAACCTCATCAATTAGTCTGACAGACCTTTTCCATGTCTTATCCTTCCCGAGTGCGTCAGCCATATGAAGGACATGACCCCAAATAATACCAGAAATGGGCTCGCAACTAGGGGTGCAACTTGAAACGGGGACAATGCATCGATGTACGAAATGGCTATGAATTGTTCGCAGGTCAGTACGGGTCATGGCGAAATCGCTGGTCAATTCCGATGGGTGCACGTGCCTGTCAAATGACAGCCTTAAAAACGCTAGCTGGTGTGCTCCGCTGGCAGAGGAGATCACGTCCAAAAGCAAACAACGTAAGTTCTACACAAACTTACTCGGCCGACATGTCAGCTCCACTTCTCCAGGTTCAATTCCCAGCAAGAGCTGTGTTGGCGGGTACCTCGACGACATCGCACCGCTGCTGGTCGAATTTTACATGATGGCGAGCTTTTTTTTGTTTCTTCGTTCTGTGGCTTGGTCGGGATGGTTCTCGGCTTGATCGCATTCAACGATTTTTTGTAACGAGAAACGGAAAGGCAGAGTCGCCGAGCGCTGGAATTGATGGGGAAGAAAGTCCATTTCTTTCACGTGTCGGGGCAGTGAACGGTCAACTCGAGCGCATCAATCGTGTCTACCGATCAAAGCATCTCTCCTACCGGTACATACTGGCACATGAGTGCACATGGTCTGTCGTGGAGAGTGCTGTAAGGAAGAAGAGGATGAGACAAGCTTTTCGGGGGCGATGTCGAATTGGCAGCAGCTGGGGATAAGCTGGCGCCGAGAAGGAGCGAAGTCCATGCGGTTGCAGAGGTGTTTGGTCTTTCGGTGGCCCGCAACATGTGGACGTTGAATATCTATCTCGACTGAAACGGTCCGCTGCTGATGGGACCCCGTCGAAAGGTCGATGAACGAGTGGCGTTCTATGTTAGTCCACAACAATGAGCTCAAACATGGGACAAGATCTATGCATATCTGTTAGAAATATATATACAGGTAGGGAGAGACTTGGAGTTTCCCCAGTCTTGACCTCTTGTTAGTTCTGTTAGAATTTATTGATTACCTACGCTGTACCGATTACATAAGCATATAGCCACATCGGACCATTAGTTACCTTAGGATACTTAGTGACTACAAGTATCCTGCAGTCCAACAAGTTCTCCTCTTTTCTTACTCCTTTTTAGTGCACTACAACTAGTGGCCTTCAAGCTGAAGAACTCCCTTATTCCCTTGTCTTGACTCACAAGCCTAGTTAGGTGCCACTAGCACAAATGCCCTCTTGTTGGTTGTAAGCTGTCACATGCCAGTCTATGTTGTGGTTAGGAAGATACCTCAGTCAGTGCATAACAAAGAGACAAAGATACATTTCTCCAACTTAAGATAGAGATTGAAGTTCACTATCTATTGGAAAATATGAAAGGTATGGGTCCTGTGCATGTTAGTGTTAGATAAAGAGATAAGAAGATTATTCATATAGATAACTAGCCATTCTTCTGCAATTATATTGTAAAAGAAGTTATTCATAAAATGCTGGAAAGTAGTAGGTAAGTTATTAAAATCAAAGAACATTACTATTGTTATGGCGCAAGCCTAACATGACGGTTGCATGTGACCATGGGAACCTTAGAGCATGTGATGTGCTGGTCATGTGATCAGTTGCACGTGATTGTGCGAACAAGTAACCTTATAAGGCAAGCCCTAGGCTAGGGTTAGTAGTTCTTATACGAGTATTCCCTTGCACTAAAGGTTTAGGTCATGTGATATGGCTGGATCCCCGATGGGATCTTAGATCAGTATTCAATGATATCTCTATGGAGATTAGGATCTGTATCTGTGGCAGAGATCTAGATAGATCTCCTTGGCCTCAAAGTTGCCATGTCTCATTCATAGATCCAGATCTAGGTGCTTCCTTTCCATTCTCCCACATCCTCATGGTGTGGTGTATCTCTTCCATTCTGCCACATCTTACAAGAGGCCCTTTGCCTCATTCCTTCTATTCGATCCATGCATTCTCCTCTCTTATTTAATATACTTAGTCATGAGCTCCTTATGCTATTGGTGTCCACAGATAGCATAGATTAGAGTAGGTCTCCTGTAGCTGGTCCGTGCACAGTTGCCAGCAATATATAAGCAGGAGATGTCAAGGCTGGGTTCTCCAGTCTTGACCTCTTGTGACTTTGGCTAAGTCCTAGCTCGATCTAAGGGCTGACCCCTAGTGGGGTTCCCCCTCAGCTCTCATCCACTGGCTAGCAAGGTTTATACACAGGACCTTATTATAGGCTCATCCTTTCCCTCTACCTAGTTAGGGGCCACTAGTCAAAAGCCTTATAGAGATTGGAAAGTCCAGAGACCATTGGTGTTCCCCAAGGAATTAGAGAAGACTCGAGAGGGTGGGAAGTTTCCCACAACAACTATGGGTATTATATACTGGTACTACTTAGCTAGGGGCTATTTTTCATTCTTATTTTAAGCTAAGTACTTTTTACTATTTACTATCTTTGACTGCTTTTTTTGATCTTATCTTATCTTATCTTATCTCATCTTATATCTTATCATACCATAAGGTTAAGTCTAGCCTGGTCTAGCCTTTGTACCTTATGTAGCATAGCCATTTACCTCATTGTAGCCTAGACTTTCTCTAATATTATGATCTAGCTCTTTAATGTCATACCTTATCTTTGCCTTGCTTTCTTTTACTAATTACTCTTTATTTGCCATTGGTTCCTATTTAGTTTCCCTTTGCCCTATTTCCTTATTTAGCATTGTTCTCTGTACACCAGCTATCTTATGTATTCCTTATGGCCTGGTCCATGCACACTTTGTAGCAATATATAAAGGGGCAAGAACATAGACTGGTTTTCCAGTCTAGAGCACTTGTTTACTTGTTTACCTTATTTCCTAGTGCCTCCTCTAGGCTGCCATTCTTTTGTCCCCCTAGTATTGGACATCTCCCAAGGTGGTTTCCTCTTGCTGTTAGTCTAAATCCATAATACTATAATCTCATATTACCTGTTATTCTTGTTACAGCTCCAGCCTAACACAGTGGTCTCACGTGACTGTGGGAACTGTAGAGCATGTGATGTGACTGGTCATGTGCCAGAAGCATGTGATCGTGTGAACGAGTTGCCTTATCAAGGAAACCCTAGGCTAAGGCTAAGTCCTATATTCAGAGTATTCCCTGGCATAAGGTATTGGTCACATGATGTGGCAGATCTCAGAAGAGATCTAGATCCTTCCTCTGATATCTGATCTCTTGATCTAGATTAGGATCTGATCTGTGGCAGAGATCCAGATTGGATCTCCTCGGCCTCTAGGTAGCCATGCTGCATTCATTGATCTATATCTGTGCTATCTTCCATTCCATCCACATCCTCATGGTATGGCTTCTCTTCCATTCCTTCCCCTTGATCCATGAGGCCACTGCCTCAATCCTTATTGCTGCCCCATGTTCTATCTCATCTATCTATTTAGAGGTAGGAGCTACTTTAGCTATTGGTGTCCATAGATAGCATACTTTAGGGTAGACCTCCTGTACTTGGTCTGTGCGCAGACTTCCACAATATATAAGGCAGGGGGTGCAAGCTGGGTATTTCCCAGTCTTGCTCTTTTGATCTCTAGGCTAGATCCACAGTAGTGATCTTAGGTCTTGATCCAAGAAGGATCCCACCTCTGCTCTCATTCACTGTCTAGCTTTGGGTTTATACAAGAGCCCAGGTCTCATCTTCTCTCACTTGCCTAGTTCTGGGCCACTAGCATAAAAGCCCAAGCAGTTATCAAGGATAGTTTAGGAGCATCCACCAAGGTCATTTTGAGTATCAAGGAAAAGCAGGTAGTCTCCTGCTTCAATTCTCATGTATTTCTAGACTTTTACTCTTTTTCTGCCATTGAGCAGCTTAATGTATACTACTGTAGGGCAGGGCACACTCTACTGATCCATGCTCAAGATGCAATAGTATAAAAGGGGTCCAAGTCCAAGCTGGAGTCTTTAGTCTTGTGCACATGAATCTCTAAGATTTTCACAAGTTTCTTGACTCAATATTCCTCTTGCCTAGTTCTTCTAGTCTCTAGTTCAAAGGCCTCTAGTACAAGCCCAGTACAAGTTCAGAGCACCCATCAGTTCCAGCACAAGCCTATTAGTGTTATGCTCAGCCTAAGTAGAGTTAGGCATAGACCTCAAAAGAGAGAACTATAAGGAAGTAAGCTCAATAAAGGGTCAGCTCATGATCAAGAGATGATGTGACACAAGGATGACACTGGAGGGGTACTTGGACAAAGGGTTAAGCTATGGCAAGGATGCTGGCTTGTGGAGTATAATTAACAACTTGACATTGATGGAGCTCAAGAGGTTCCCTCTTGTGCACTAATGTGTGAACTAAAAAGAGATGGATTACCAGGAGACTATAGAGGGCTTGAGGTAGCAAGGAGTGCTCAGTACAGAAGTAAAAGCAAGTAGAGGTAAGAAGTAGCATAAGGAAAAGGAAGGTGAAGTACACTACTTTATAGTACAAGTAATAAAGTTCAAACTCAGTTGAATAAGTTATAGGAATAATAAGTGCTGAATAATTGATCTATGTGGAAATGGATGAAACACAGGAGAAGCAGTCTGCTCATAATACTGGATGACTCATGTGAAGGGAGTAGATCATGAGTAATAGCAGCTGAGTCAAGGAATATTCTGGAATAAAAGAAGCAGAAGATTCCAGAATAGGAATAAAAAAGTGTCTGAAATGCACAAAGATAACACTATAGTGAGAGAGAAGAAAAAAGATAGGGAAATCATAATAATTAGTAGTTAACCACAACAGTCATGTTTTAGCATGTGAAAGAAAAACCTTAATTTTAGAACTTCTGTGGCTTCAAGCCACAAACCCCAGTGTAAATTGGATGGTCAACTTACTTACTGTTTTCTTTTTCTATAATGTTTTAAAGAAGCTCTACTGCTCTATTGCCATATAATTCTTCCTCTAATAACATCAGGTAAAAAAAACCATTATAGAAAATAATAACCATCTAGTCTACTAGC
This sequence comes from Pulveroboletus aff. viridisquamosus, assembly GCA_038088935.1. NCBI lineage: Eukaryota > Fungi > Basidiomycota > Agaricomycetes > Boletales > Boletaceae > Pulveroboletus > Pulveroboletus aff. viridisquamosus. Next base: position 19,414 of record JBBPJW010000400.1, read on the forward strand.
ATAATAGTGAATCCCCCAACAAATCCATTAATAACTGTCTCTATAAATAACACATCTTATGTGTTATCAACTCCTGCTCTGCATTTCTTCCCTTTGTGACAGTGATTAAGCTTATTACCTTCATAGAACTTACCATTAATGCTAATTAGGCCAAATCTAAGATTACCCTTTCTTCCAAGTATCAACAATATGCTGCCATCTTCTTAGATACCTCTAAAACCTTAGATAAACTTTCCCTGTAACTGTTATGGCTCCAGCCTAACATGCAGTCACACATGATCATGAGAGTTCTCCAGTAGCATGTGATGCGGGTCATGTAACCAAGAGCACATGATCATGCGAAGGAGCAGCCTTATAAGGTTAAGCCCTAGACTAAGGTTAGTAGTTCTTATATGAGTATTCCCCAGCACTTGTGAGGTCACATGACTGTGGCTGGATCTCAGATGAGATCTTAGATCTATCCAATGATATCTTTAACAGAGATTAGAATCTGATCTGTGGCAGAGATCCAGATTGGATCTCCTTGGCCTTCAGGCAGCCATGCCTCTTTCATAGATCAGGGCAGTGCTTCCCTTCCATTCTCCCACATCCTCATGGTGTGGTTTCTCCTCTCCATTCCTTATCCGCGAGGCCCTTGCCTCACCCATCACACACAATCCATGCCCTCTCTCTATCTATTATAAGAGCAGAAGCTACTTAGGCTATTGATTAACATAGATAGCTAGACTTAGGGTAGGCTCCCTGTATCTGGTCTGTGCATGGACTCCAATAGTATAAAGGCAGGGAGTGGTAAGCTGAGGTCTCCTCAGTCTTACTCTCTTGTCTTTTAGCTGAAATTATACAAGAGATCTCTATAATCTCCTGGCCGTCCCTCTTAAGGGATCCCCCTGAGCTCTCTAGGGTTGTTTGGCTCTGACTCTCTCTTCTGCCTAGTTCAGGGCCACTAGCATAAAAGCCCTAGCAGTAGCAAGGAAGGCGCTCACCAAGGTGTCAGTGAAGTATCGAGGATATGGGTAGTTATCCATAACAGTAACCATAAAATCAATCTTAAGGAGATCTTTGTATTCAAAATCAGAAAGATCTATCCCCTATTCACCCCTGAATGACTAGCCACTGAAGACTTTATCAAAGAAAATCTCTGTGCAGGCAAGATGCCCCTTTAACTTCTTTCAAGCATTATTATTTTCTTTCATCAAAAAAAAGGATGTAAAACAGCTGCTGGCTATTCTATCCTTGTATTTTAATACTAACTCTGGTAAGTGCAAACTAAGCAGTGGTTTAAACTAGATTCACTAAGAACTAGGCAAGAGTAAATAAAAAAAAGAGTCAAGTACCTTGTATATGTTATGACAGCTCACTGTCCTATTTTTGATACTCAAGTTAACCTTGATGGATGCTCCTAATCTCTCCTTGATCACTAGTAGGGCTTTTAGCTAGTGGCCTCAAACTAGACAAAGGAAGAGGCTAAGACCACTACTCTTGTATAAACCAACAGCTAGCAGAAAGTAGCTTATCCTATATAATCAGCCTAGAGGTCAAGAGAGCAAGACTGGGGAAATCCCAGCTTGCATTCCCTGCCTTATATATTGCCAGTGCTCGTGCATAGATCAAGTACAGGAGGCCTACCCTAGACTACACTATCTATGGACACCAATGGCATAACTGGCTCTATTATAAAGGAGAGGGGAAAACATGGGGTGGCAATGAGGAGTGAGGCAGTGGCCTTATGAATCAGGGGATGGAATGGAAAAGAAGCCACATCATGAGAATATGGGAGAATAAAAATGCACTGGTTCTTAGATATAAAAGAGACATGGCCATTATAAAGCCAAGAAGATTCAATCTGGATCTTTGCCACAGATGCAGATCCTAATCTAGATTCTAAGATCAGATATCATCAGGAACTGTATCTGGATCTCATCTGAAATCTGCCACATCATGTAACTAATACCTGATACAGAAGAATATACTCTGATATATGGACTTAGCCTTTGCCTAGGGTTATCCTTATAAGGATACTTATTTGCACAATCATGTGCTCCTGGTCACATGACCATTCACATCACATGCTCAACAGTTCCCATGGTCACATGCTTGAGACTGTTATGTTTGCTAGTTGCATAACAGTATAAAGCTAGAGCTCAAGTACACAAGAATGGGGAAATTTCAGCTTTTGTTAGCCCCTTATATATGCTACAAAAGTGTGCACAGACCATGTAAGTAGAGTTTGCCCTAAACTATGCTATAGTAAGCTGTTTAATGGCAATAAGAGAGTAAATACTTTAGTAGTATCTTATGGTAACTGCCAGACTATGATATTATAGTTTAGATCAGTCTGGACTGTGATATGTGAAAATGTGAAAGAGTAAAATGGTAAGGGTTCCCATGGTCACATGATGTGACATGTGAAAAGTAAAAGTGAAAATGTTATGCACTGTGATATCACAGTGTCACAAGCTTACAAGAAAAGGGTAATCAAGAGGAGGCTTGAGTTAACACAAGTAATATTACAAGTACTCAAGACTAGAGTCTTGAGATGCTAAGACTACAGTATTTATAGTACAGCACTCTGCACATGGACCATGATCCTGATAGGAGAATTCCCATGCATGAGACATGGGAATCAGAAAGAAGAGAAGCCTCTGTGGGAACCATCAAGGGTCTAGCTTCTGAAATGGAAGAGAAGAATCAGAAATGAAAAAGAAGTACAGGGTCTGAAGATATAAGGTTAACCCTATGCCCTGGATCAGATGACCTGTCATGTGCTCTGATAAGATAAATGATTAGATAACCACATGATGAAGATAAGATAAAGTCACATGATCAAAAAACAAAAAAAAGTGTCATAATAGAAAAGTGGGTGAAAATAAAGAAAGGTAAAAAATGAATTATAATAGAATGGAAAACTCTGCTCCTATTAGAGCTACAAATACCTCAACAAACACACTATTCATGATATCTATCCCCCTTTCCATATTTCTGACCTCATTTACAAGCCTTGAGAAGTAAAGCTCTTTATTAAATTTGATATTTATTGAAGTTATAACAATATCCATTTTTAAAATGGACACCAATAAAAAGCAGCCTTCACTATGCATACAGGCCTTTTCAAACCCATAGTTATGGATCTAGACCAACAGCAAGAGGAAACCACCTTAAGGGATTTCCAATACTGGGGAGACAAAAGAATAGCAGCCTAGACAAGGCACTAGGAAACAAGGTAAACAAGTAAACAAGTGCTCTAGACTGGAAAACCAGTCTATGTCCTTGCCCCTTTATATATTGCTACAAAGTGTGCATGGACCAGGCCATGAGGAATACATAAGATAGCTGGTGTACAGAGAACAATGCTAAATAAGGAAATAGGGCAAAGGGAAACTAAATAGGAACCAATGGCAAATAGAGAGTAATTAGTAAAAGAAAGCAAGGCAAAGATAAGATATGACATTAAAGGGCTAGATTATGACATTAGAGAAAGTCTAGGCTATAATGAGGTAAAAGGCTATGCTACATAAGGTACAAAGGCTAGACCAGGCTAGATCCAACCTTATGGTATAATAAGATATAAGATGAGATAAGATCAAAGAAAGTGGTCAAAGATAGTAAATAGTAAAGAGAACTTAGCTTAGGGTAAGAATGAAAAATAGCCTCTAGCTAAGTAGTGCCAGTATATAACACATAGGCTAGATTAGCCTAGATTTAGTGAAGTATGAAGTAATGAAGGTGTGAAATGTGAAATAATGAAGATGTGACATGGTGATATAGTGAAGGGGTGACATGGTCACGTGATGTGAACATGTAAAGAGTTAAAGGAAAATGCAACAGGGTAAAAAATAAAATAAAAGAGAAAATATGCATTATATCAGTTAGAGACTAAAGTGATGCTTGTCAATGAAGGTTATAAGCAGGATTTCCTTGGTAGAGTAAATTGAGGGTTTCAGCAATGTCTAAGAGGATGAGATGGAATAAAGTGATGTTAAGGCAGAAGTAGCATAAAAAACATGAGGAAGAAAGTGTTGCAAACCATGCAACGACCACTTTCACTCTCATGTGATCATGGGAATCCCAACCCTTATCAGGCTAAACCCTAGCTTAGGATCTGGTTATACTATATGAGTTCTCTAAGGTTAGTGGCCATGAGGCACCTCTAGGGATCTTCCCTGGATCTTCCCTGGATCTCCCTGATCTTAGATCTGACTCATCTCCGTGGATCTGACGGATCTGCCAAGGTGATCTCATCTGTGGATTGAGATCCCCGTCCTCACTGTGTCCACGCCTACTTCTCTTCCATTCCCCCACCTTCCATTTCATATCCGCCCCATGCATTTCCCATTCAGCCTACATGAGTTACTCCTTATACGCTACTGGTCAGCTTACTGTACCGCTTCAGGGTAGACATGGATGTACATGGTCCGTGCACCATCTAGAGTAGTATATAAAGGCCGGCTCAGAGTGCTAAAGTCCCTCAGACTTTATCACTTTGTAGCTCAAGGCAGTTTTAGGCTTTAGTTAAAGCTCTTCTCAGGAAATCAGGCCCTTCAAGAAGGCAGAGATCTTAGAAGCTCGAGCATGTGTCTCATTCAAGTCCTCCTCGTCATCCATCACTCAGTACTTCTCGGTTGCTCCTCTCCTAAGCCACCTTTAGTTTTGTCCTCCAGTGTTTCTCCTCTCTTAATCCTCAGCTAGGTGTAGCCTCTGATTTCCAGAGTTGTAACAGAAAGTATGCTACTTATACTAAGAGAAATAAGATTAAGACTTAGTTAAATGAGTTAGAGTAAGTGACTAATGGTGACTAAGTAATTTGTGTGAAAATGGATGGAATACAATAGAAGCAGAGTATAAGTAATACTTGCTGACTAAGGAGAATGTTCTGCAATAAAAAAAGTCTAAAGGTTTCAAAACATGAAAAAGAAAGTGTTATAATCATTTTTTACTTTTCACATCACATGACTGTGGGACACCTTTCCTTTTCACCTCTTCACCTCTTCACCTCTTCACCTCTTCACACTTCACAATTCTAGGTGGTTCCAGACTATGACATCATTACCTGGCAGTTACTATGAGGAACTGCTAAGGTACTCACTTCTTTATTGCCATTGGTCTGCTTACTGTATCCATAGTTTAGGGTAGACCTAGTTACATGGTCTGTGTGCATCTCTGTAGCATATATAAAGGGCTGGCACAAGCTGGGACTCTCCAGTTTTGTGCACTTGAGCTCTAGGGCTTTATACAAGGCACTTGACTCTTAACTCTTTTTCTTTTGCCTAGTTCCCTAAGGTCTAGATCAAACCTTAGCTTTTAATAGAAAAAGGTGTCCACTGGGACAGTAATGAGACATGAGGATAGGAAGGCTAATTGCTGTTTCAGAAAGCATTAAAGACATGCAAAGTCTAAAGCTAAAACAAGAGAAAGGGAAAAGAATGGACCAATCATAAAATTACCCCTCCAATATGTTTAATGATTCAGTTGAACATTTGAAACCCCTAGAAAAAGAAGGCAGGGAAGCCTGTAATGTTACTCTAGCCAATCTTATTGATAATATTATCAGCATTGAAGTGATAAGAAAATAAAGGGGGTGAAAGAGATGGAGGAGCCTGGTGGTAAGAACCAAGTGAGTGCTGGGAGTGAGAGGATCCATGAAAGTATCTGCAAAAAGAGCCATAGAAGCCAGAGAAGAAGGAGGACTACTAAGATAGAGGGTAGCAAAGCAGGCAGTAAGCCTAATTATAGCCAGGTTACCAATACAGGTATGTGGGACATTAATAGACCACACACAGTTCACATGGCAGTATCCAAGGGCATGGCATTGAAAGCAGCCATTGCAGTATTAGAGGTAGGAGAGAGAAAGAGAGGCACAGCTATGGTGACCTGTCCACTAATGTTCTACTCATATAATAGTGGCAATCTCTTTAGGAGAGAGGGGTGACAAGGATACAGATGAGAAGAAAGGGATGATGGGGGATATATGATTACAGGTGACTAAAGATTGGTATTTAAATTAATTGATATCAGATAGGAATTTTCCAAATTTGAGCTAATAGGCTAAATTGTCCAGGACAAAAGACATTTGTTGGTAGATGGCCTCTAAACCAATGTGGATAGTGTTAGTGTTAACTTCAGCTGTGTGACAGAGGAGGGTGGACATGAAATGGATATGTTTAACCTGGTGGTAGAGGGTATAAAAAGTTCACAATGGGAAGTTCATGTTAAAATGTGATCCAATAGAAAAAGGAGAATGGGAGTCAAAATGAAAAAGTAAGCAAGGGTGAAATAGTTAGAGGAGCAGTCTTCAGAGTGGAGGGCATGGACAGTGATGGGGAGATCTATGGCATTGACAGTTTGAAGTTTGACTAAATATAGGGCAGAGAAGGTAATAATGAGTGGGGGAGAAGTGGCATAGAGGCCAGAAGAGAGTACAGGAATTGGACTGAACTGGGTATTGGTAAGTGACATGGGTTCTGAATCTGAGGGAACAAGAGTGGGGAAGATTATATGGTCTTTGGGATGTAATAATTCATATGAAAGACTTATAAGGGAGAACATGGGAAAGGGGTCAGCAAATATCTCTATGATATTATTAGAAATAATGTGAGCACAGACTGGGAATGATTGATGAACTAGAGTAAATGGAGTGGTGGGAGCAGAGGCTGGAGCAGGGGCAGTGAAAATAGAATCTACAGTAAAATCTGGGATAAAACAGAAGTAATAGGTAAAATTGTAAGACATTGTTAACAGCTGGGTTTCTTAGGCTTCAGGAGGTGCTATTTTGATTTGCAAGGTCATGGAGAAGCAGAGAAAGAAGGGGAAAGAAAGTGGTGATGTTTATATGTCTCAATATGCTTGAAGACATTGTGGAGATTAGACTTGGATTTCCATAAGTCTTTTTCAGCAGAGTAATCCTTTCATTGGATTAGGAAGGAGTAAGAGAAAGACAAGCCATGATATTTTAATATCTGCTCAACTTTGAATTCTTCTTGACCTTTTACAAGGTCTGGAAATAAAGCATGAAAGACTGGGTGGATCTTCCAGGAAGTGGGGAGATAAGGGTGATATGTGATGGGGAGTAATATTTCTGTGATTATGAAAAAGCCTTTAAATTTGGGTATAAATTTGAGGTGGGTAATGAAATGTTTGAGATTTCTGGCTTCAAGCCAAACTTTAGTTCCTTTGGTAAAAGAGGTAAAATTGAAGTGGATATGAAATGCCATGATTTGATAAGTAAGATAATAGGCTATAAGGGCTTTATTTCTAGCTGCTATCAGGTTCTTTAGTTTATTAGCAATGGCAAACATAAGGGTCTTAGAGATTACTGAGAAAAGAGCACAGGGTTTATATCCCATTATAAGATAGAATGGTGATTAATTTGTAATGAAGTGGGGGCATTGGTTGTGGACAAATTCTTCATGGGATATTTGTTCTGCCCATTTGAAGAGGTTTGTGTTATGTGCTCAGCAGAACATGATGATCTTCTCATGTGACCATGGAACTTGCTTGCCTAAACAAGGTTAACCCTAGACAAAGATTTGGTTTTATATCAGAGTATTTTTCTAATGCATGTAGATAGTCATGCAATGTGGCAGATCTCAGATGAGATTTAGATCTTGATATCAATGACATCTGATCTAATGGATCTAAATAAGAATCTGATCTGTGGCAGAGATCCAGATTGGATCTCCTTGGCCTTATGGTTGCCAGGCCTTATTTATATCCACTGTCCCTATATCTTTCCTTTCATTCTTTCACATTCTTATGGTATGGTTCTCTTCTATTTCCCTTGATCCATGAGGCCACTTCCTCATTCTTACCCTACATTTCATGTCTGCTTATCTATCAGCTCTGTATACTTACTGCTATTGGTTCATAGATAGTAGTTACCATTCTTGTACATGGTCCATGCATATCTGCACTAATATATAAAGGGGTAAAGAGAGACTTGGGGTTTTCCCAGTCTTGATCACCTGTTTATTACTCTTCTTATTCCTTACTCTGTTATGCAAGTGCTGCAGCCTCCAAGCTAGATTCCTCTTTTTCTTTATCAAGTCTTACAAGCTAGTTTGGGGCCACTAGGTTAAAAGTCCCCTTGTTGGTTTAGTTTGCTGTCATACACTAATTCACATCATTATTCAGAGGACACTTATCTGGGTGCATAACAGTTTTCTCCACAGAAGATGTGGAGGTAGGTTTTGAGTTTTTGGTTGACTTGTTTAGTTTTCCCATTAGATTGGGGGTAATATGCAGTGAAGAGAGAGAGGTTGTAGTTAAGGAGTTTACCAAGCTCCTTGGCAAAGGCAAAGGCAAATTGAGAGCCTTGATTTGAGATAATCTTGTCATAAAAACCAAACTGGAGGCAGACTTTGTGAAAAAAGAGGGTGGCAATGCCCTTAGCAGTGGCTGTTTTCTTAGTAGGGTATAAAATTACCCCCTTTATAAGCCCATGGTTAACTATGACCAACAGGGAATTATAGTTGTTGAAAAGAGAAAGGTCAGTGATTAGATTGCAGGAAATCATCTGAAAGGGGTGGGTGGCAGTGGAATGGATTGGAAAGAGAGCTGGGATGAATGGATGGATATTAATTTTGTTTTATTGACAGGTGGTGCAACCTTTAACAAAGTAACAGGCATAAGTGGCCATGCCAGGCCACCAGAATTTGAATTTGACAAGCTGGAAGGTTTTGAGATAGTCAGGGTAACTGAAAAGGGGGTGGTTATAACAATGGCAGAGGATAGACTAATGAAGGGACTCATTAGCTGGAACATAAATGCAATCTTGATAAGTAAGGAGATTGTTGTGGATTTTCCAATTAGCAACATATTTGCAAAGGTCTGGGTACATGAGATTATTCCATTTATAAAGGAGGGGCAGGCAGAGGGAATTGGTTTCCATATGCTTGTGAATGTGGATGGAGAGTATTGCATTAATTACATGATAGAAGAGGTATTCTAAGAGAGCAGTGACTAAAAAGTTGTCAGTGGAATTGGTGGGGCAGAGATTTGGAAAATGGAAGAGAGCATTGAGGCCAGCCAGTAAGGATCCAGCAATATGATAAAGCTGGATATTAAAGTTTATGAGGTTGAGAAGCCAATAGGCCTGTTGACAATTGAGGATCTGGAATGTATGGAAGTAGGTGAGGTTCTTGTGGTTTTAGAAGACTTGGATAGTGTGAAGGGAGCCTTGAAGATATTAATGCCAGGCTTTGAAGGCATAGATTATTGCAAGGAGTTCATAATCATAGATATCATAGTTCTATTTAGCAGTGGAAAATGTCTGGAAGAGATAGGAACAGGGGTACCAGTCCCTATTTGAATCTGTCTGAAGAAGAATGCCACTGAAGGCATATTCAGAGGTATCTGTGGCAATGGCAAAGGGATAGAAGAAATCTGGGAGTTAAAGAATGTATTGAAAGAGAAAGAGGGCTTTAAGGGAGTCAAATGATTCCTAGCAGACTGGAGTTCAGAACCAAGAAGCCATTCTCTTGGTGAGATTGAGGAGAAGGTAGGCAATGGATAAATAGTTGGAAATGAATTACCTATAGAAGTTAGTGAAATTTAGAAAAAAACAGATGTTTTTAACTTTCTGGAGAATAAACCACTTGATAATATCATCAAATTTAATGGAGTTCATGGTGAGTTCACCAGGGCAAAACACCATACCTAGGTATTTGACCTTAGATAAGGAAAAGGTGCATTTTTTCAATTTGAGGTAAAGATTAAGATCTGCCATATTATGCACTACAATGTTGCAGTGCCAAAAGCTCAAAGGAAAAGAGTTGTTCAAGAAAGGAGTTCCCAAGTTAACATGAGTATAATACAAGTGCTCAAGACTGAAGGTCTTGAGATATTAAGACTACAGTATTTATACTACAATGTCCTGCACATGGACCAAGTCTCTAATGGGAACATTTCCATACACAAGGCATGGGGATCAAAAAGAAGAGAAGCCACCCTGGGAATCATCAAGGTTCTGGCTTCTAAAATGGAAATAAAGTAATGGAAATGAAGAGAAGTTACCAGAGTTCAGGCATGAGGTGTTATGGTGACAACCTAACATGATGGTCTCATGTGACCATGAGAGCTGTGGAGCATGTGATGTGACTGGTCATGTGCCAGGAGCACATGATTGTGCAAACAAGTAGCCTTACAAGGCAAACCCTAGGCTAAGGCTTAGTCCTAATTCAGAGTATTCCCTGGCATTAGATATTGGTCACATGATGTGGCAGATCTCAGATGAGATCCAGATCTTCCGATGACATCTGATCTCTTGATCTAGATTAGGATCTGATCTGTGGCAGAGATCCAGATGGGATCTCCTTGGCCTTATAGTGACCATGCCCATTTTATTGATCAGTACCTGTGCTCTTCCATTTCACCCACATTCTCATGGTGTGGCTTCTCTTCCATTCTCTTCCCTTGATTCATAAGATCACTGCCTCACTCCTCATTGCCACCCCATGCATCCATTTATATATCTATTTAGAGGTAGGAGCTACTTTAGCTATTGGTGTCCACAGATAGCACACTTTAGGGTGGACCTCCTGTACATGGTCTGTGTGCAGACCTTGACAATATATAAGGCAGGGGGTGCAAGCTGTGGAAACCCAGTCTTGCTCTCTTGACCTCTAGCCTAGATCTATAGCATTGATCTAAGATCCTGATCCAAGAAGGATCCCACCTCTGCTCTCATTTGCTGTCTAAGCTTTCGGATTTATATAAGGGCCCAGGAACTCACCTCTTTCCCTTTGCCTAGTTCTGGGCCACTAGCACAAAAGCCCAAGCAGTTATTGAGGATAGGATAGGAGCATCCACCAAGGTTGACTTGAGTATCAAGGCAGGATATGTTGCACATCTTGTGCAACCACCACTTTCACATCATGTGATTGTGGGAATGATACTCCTTTTCAGATTAACCCTAGCCTGGGGCTTGGCCATTTATTACAAGTACCTTATGGTCAGTGGTCACATGATTGGAATCTGGGATCTTCCCAGCATCTGCCCTGGATCTTCCCTATCTAGATCTGGTTATATCTTCATGGATCTGATGGATCCTTGGATCTACTTCTATGATCTCATCTGTGGCAGAGATCTCCATTCTCATGTGTAACCCTGATCTTCTATTATGAGATCTCCACTTCTCTTCCATTCCTTCCCCTTGATCCATGAGGCCACTGCCTTACTCTTAATTCCTGCTCCATGCCTTCTCCTTATATATTTAATAGTGTGACCTTACTGCTATTGGTGTCCATAGATAGTAGTACCTTAGGGTAGGCTAGACTAGTTGGTCCATGTGCCTCCCTAGGCCATATATAAGGGGTGGGTACAGATAGTTAAGTCTCTCCAGACTTAATTGCCTTTGTACTTTGCTTTAGGCACTTCTTTAAATCCCTACCCTTTTAGGTCAGGCCCTCAGTTGCATGGGCATGAGTCTCTTCTGAGTCCTCCTTTGTTGATCCCTCCTTGGTTGCTCCTCTCCAGAGCCTCCTCTAGGATTTCCTTTTGTGTTCCTCCTTCTATCCTTCATCTAGGTGTAGCCTCTGGAATCCAAAGTCATAACAGAATGGGTAGTTACCTGTTTCATGAGGCTAACTCTATGCCCTAGGTTATCTGATCCATCACATGCCCTGATAAGATAATGATTACATAACCATGTGGCAAAGATAAGATAAGGTTATGAAATGAAAAAAAGTGAAAAAAAGTGTCATAACACTACCCCCTTTTTAGCTCTCAGATTCCAGATGAGAGAACCATAATGGGGCCTCTGATGTGAAGTTTTGGTAAGGGCAAAAAAGGCAAGTGAACTCCAAGTGACCTATAGTCAAAAATTGATGAGGAGCAGAGAGATGAAGTTTGTGAAAGTTGTGCACCAGCTCTAAAGCATTAGTGACATCTTTCTCTGATTGCCAAGTTTGATTAGCAGTGGCATAGCCTTTCCAGTGAACCAAATGCTCCAATTTCCCATGACACAAACAAGAATCCACAATCTCCTCAACTTCATACTCAGAATGACCATCTTCTGTGATGATAATAGAGTCAGAGGTAATAACATCCTGTCCCAGCAGCAGTTTGTGTGTGTTACGGCTCAAGCCTAACATGACAGTCTCACATGACCATGGGAACTGTAGAGCACGAGATGCACTGGTCATGTGATCAGTGGCACGTGATTGTGTGAACGAGTTGCCTGATAAGGCAAACCCTAGGCTAAGGCTAAGTCCTTTATTCAGAGTATTCCTTTGCACAAAGGTATTGGTCACATGATGTGGCAGATCTCAGATGAGATCCAGATCTTCCAATGATATCTGATCTTATGATCTAGATTAGGATCTGATCTGTGGCAGAGATCCAGATTGGATCTCCTTGGCCTTCAGGCAGCCTTGCTGCTTTCATTGATCATTTCCTGTGCACTTCCATTCTCCCACATCCTCATGGTGTGGTTCCTCTTCCATTCCAATCCCTTGATCCATGAGGCCACTGCCTCACTCCTCATTGCCGCCCCATGTTCTCTCTCATATATCTATTTAGAGGCAAGAGCTACTTTAGCTATTGGTGACCACAGATAGCACTAATTAGGGTAGAC
>JBBPJW010000401.1:0-31918 GCA_038088935.1 Pulveroboletus aff. viridisquamosus
AGAGCAAGACTGGGTTTCCCCAGCTTGCACCCCCTGCCTTATATATTGTCAAGGTCTGCGCACAGACCATGTACAGGAGGTCTACCCTAATCTATGCTATCTATGGTCACCAATAGCTAAAGTAGCTCCTACCTCTAAATAGATATATGAAGGAAGAACATGGGGCAGCAATGAGAAGTGAGGCAGTGGCCTCATGGATCAAGGGAAGGAAATGGAAGAGAAGCCACACCATGAGGATGTGGGTGGAATGGAAGGGCACTGATATAGATCAATGAAATGGGCATGGTTATCATAAGGCCTAGAAGATCCCATCTGGATCTCTGCCACAGATCAGATCCTAATCTAGATCAAGAGATCAGATATCATCGGAGGGATCTAGATCTCATCTGAGATCTGCCACATCATGTGACCAATACCTAATGCCAGGGGAATACTCTGAAATAGGACTTAGCCTTAGCCTAGAGTTTGCCTTGTAAGGCTACTTGTTCGCATGATCATGTGCTCCTGGCACATGACCAGTCACATCACATGCTCCACAGTTCTCATGGTCATGTGAGACCATCGTGTTAGGTTGGAACCATAACAGAGAGTGAGTATGTCACTGCCATGCATGCTACTAAGAAAGCTCTCTGGCTCTGCTCCTTTATTGCCAACATTTTTGCTCAGTGCACCAATCCCATCTTCCTCTTTTCCAACAATAAATCTGCCATCACCCTTGCCCATGACCATCAATATCACACATGTACCAAACATATTGACATTCACATTCACTTTATCTGTTGGGTTATTGATGATGGCAAAATTTGCCTTATTTTTTGTCCTACCAATAATATGGTCACTAACACACTCATCAAAGCCCTTTTATTCCCCAAGGTCAAGCATTTTGCCACCAAGCTTGGGCTCCATGCAGCTTGAGGGGGAGTGTCAGAATTGACAAGTATGCATATAGCCAGGAACTCACAATACACCATATCTAACAGGTATGCATATGGACTCAATGTCACCTGTTCAGGAGGTATCTCAGTTCCAAAGGACTCCTTTGCTACTATCTCACATATGTACTTTATCTCTTGTTCCTTTCTGTTTTAGCCTGGCAGTTTTACAAATGCTGTCATTACCATAATCATAAGATACATTGGAGTTTGTATATATAATGTATCTCTTAGTCTAGAGCACCTTAGTCCATTGTCTTGCACACAACTGAGGTGAGCTTTCTTCTCTATGAACTACTCACTTTTACTTACTTGCATATAGTTCTTCTTCAATAGGTACATATGAATATAGTTCATTGTCTTGCACACAACTGAGTTCTTTTTCAATAATAAGATTAAGCCAAGTTCCATTCAACCCAAGAAAAGCTCCCTTTAACCTTCTGGAATCTTCAGACTTCTTCAGAAGTCTCCAAAGCTATACTCTTATCTACAGATTGAGTACCATCAGTAAGCTTAACCCAGGAGTTTGTTCTGGAACTCTTCCTTACTGTTACTTTGAATTCTAATAGTATCTTGCATCTAGAGTTTACCCTCTCTAGCCTCTCTACAGCCTAGCAGCATCCTTGGCTTAAAAGATCCTTCAGTATCCCCAAAATTAGATCTGACAGTAAAGCAACTAGGTTGCTATCAGTTATAACTCTCAGTAGTTTTAACAACCACCAACAACTCTCCAGAGGCTTCAAATATCAAGGATGGTTTGAATATAAAGCTTCCATATTTAAAAGTTTAATTCTTCATTGTTAAAGAGAAAATATTATAAAGGAGTTGAAAGCCTATGTAATGTACTCAAAGCTGGTTAAGGTATTTATTAAAACAAAAATAAATTATGATGGCATGTAAACTTCTAAATCTCTAAATGCTAATAGTGTTACAACTCTGGATCCCAGAGGCTAAACCTAGATAAATAGAGAAAGAGGAGAAACACAAAGAGAAAAACCTAGAGGAGGCTCTGAAAAGGAGCAACCAAGGAGGGATCAATGAAGGAGGACTTGAAAGAGACTCATGCCCATGCAACTATGGGTCTGACCTTAAAAGGGTTGAGATCCAAAAAAGTGCTTAAAGCAAAGTACAAAGTGATCAAGTCTGGAAAGACTTGACTACCTGTACCTCCCCCTTATATATGGCCTAGGGAGGCACATGGACCAACTACTACTAGCCTACCCTAAGGTGCTGCTATCTATGGACACCAATAGCAGTAAGGTCGCACTATTAAATAAGAGAGGTAAAGGCATGAAGTGGGAATGAAAAGTGAGGCAGTGGCCTCATGGATCTAGGGATTGTAATGGAAAAGAAGAGAGATCTCATGATAGAAAATCAGGGTTACATATGAGAATGGAGATCTTTGCCACAGATGAGATTGTAAAAGTAGATCCAAGAATCCATCAGATCCATGGGCAGATCCTGGGAAGATCCCAGACCTTAGTCACATGACCACTGACCATAAGGTACTTATAATAAATAGCCAAGCCCCAGGCTAGGGTTAATCTGAAAAGAAGTATTGTTCCCATGATCACATGAGGTGAAAGTGATGGTTTCACATGATATGTAACAAATAGAAACTCTAGGGTTTTGTTACAGAGCTCTGCCCATTCTAGCCTTGATACTCAAATATCCTTGATAAATACTTCTATCCTTAAACTGTAAGCAGGGCTTTTGTGCTAGTGGCCCCTAACTAGGCTACTGAAAGAGAGAGATACAGTGGTCCTGTATAAAGCCTAAGCTTAGCAACCAGAGGAGCCAATTAAAAAAGAGCTCAATAAAATCCCATTTTGGGACAGCAAAAAGATCTAGTGGACTACTTGTATAATTCCACAGGTAATTAGCCTAAAGAACAAGTAGAGCCAGACTGGGAAAACCCAGCTTGCACTTCCTGCCTTATATATTGCCAGGGCCCACACACAGACCAAGTACAGGGAGTTCTACCCTAAACTACTACTATCTGGCAATCAATAGCAGTAAGGCCTATATTAAATAAGTAAGGGAAATGCATGGGGCAGAGATAAGGAGTAAGGTAGTGGCCTCATGGAAAAAGGGATAAAATGGAAGAAAACTACACCATAAGAATATGAAAGAATGAAATGACACACAGAATAATGGATATGAATATAGTATAACCACCATAAGGCTGAAAAAATCCATTAGATCTCTGCCACAGATATAGATCCTAATCTAGATCCAGAGATCAGATATTATCAGGGATTATACCTGGATCTCATCTGAGATCTGCCATATCATGTGACCAAATCTGTGATGGGAAAGTACTCTAAATAATAGAACTTAGCCTTAGCATAAGATTATCCTTATAAGACTACTTGTTTGCATGATCACATGCTCCTGGTCACATGACTATGCAACCATTTGCATCATATGCTCTACAGTTTCCACAGTCATATGTTAGAAACCATTATATTCACTAGATACATAATAGGTTTGAGGTTACAAAGAGTAAGGAAAACTCCAGAAGCAAACTCTAGGATTAAGCACACTGGTAAGGCTCAAACTGTGAAATAAGACATAGCTTTGGGAGTTTTCAAACAATTCTGAAGGTTTTCCAGAAAGAATTGAAAAGAATTTTTCTAAGGTTGAATAAAACTTGGCTTTATCTTATATGGTACACCCTTGCACAGCTTGTATTCTAATTTACAGAGAAATTAAAAATAGAGAGGAGAGTGATTTCATAACTCAATATAAAAAACAGGCAGAAGAAAAAGCATTAAGCCTAGTTATAGCAAGAGTAGATCCTTATGATTTTCTTAGAAATATTATTAAAATCTGGAGGTACACTGAAGTAATTCAAAGAATCAAAGGGTAAGCTGGAGAGCTTGGTTAAAATAAGAATGAAGTTAAGACAGGAGTGTTTTTGTCAATCTTCAAACTAATATACTACATACAGGAGTACAGTACTTATAATTTTGGAGTAGTACAAAGTCCAAGTAAGAAAAAAAGATAAGACTGGAGTTGTCTCAGAAGTAAGAGCAGATATCAAAGTATTATGGAGATAAATGAAGATGTCAGAGATAACAGCATCAAGTTATGTCAGAATAAAACTAAAAGATAAGAGAAAATGTTATGGCACCAGCCTAACATGACGGCATCACGTGACCATGGGAACTGTAGAGCATGTGATGCAACTGGTCATGTGCCAGGAGCATGTGATTGTGCAAACAAGCTGCCTTATCAAGGAAACCCTAGGCTAAGGCTAAGTCCTATTTCAGAGTATTTCCTGGCATGAGATATTGGTCACATGATGTGGCAGATCTCAGATGAGATCTAGATCCTTCCAATGATATCTGATCTCTCAATCTAGATTAGAATCTAATCTGTGGCAGAGATCCAGATTGGATCTCCTTGGCCTCTAGGTAGCCATGTTGCACTCATAGATCAATACCAGTGCCACCTTCCATTCCATCCACATCCTCATGGTGTGGCTTCTCTTCCATTCCCTTCCCTTGATCCATGAGGCCACTGCCTCACTCCTCATTGCTGCCCCATGCTCTCTCTCATCTATCTATTTAGAGGTAGGAGCTACTTTAGCTATTGGTGCCCATAGATAGCACACTTTAGGGTAGACCTCCTGTACATGGTCTGTGTGCAGATCCTGACAATATATAAGGCAGGGGGTGCAAGCTGGGTATTCCCCAGTCTTGCTCTCTTGACCTCTTAGCTGGTTATACAGGCTGATCCCTTTAGTGCTGCTGGCTACTGGTTTATACAAGAGCCCAGGTCTCATCCTTTCTCACATCGCCTAGTTCTGGGCCACTAGCACAAAAGCCCAAGCAGCTATTTAGGATAGACTAGGAGCATCCACCAAGGTCATCTTGAGTATCAAGGACAGAGCAGGAAGTCTTCTGCTTTAGTGCCCTTCTATTCCACCCACATCCTCATGATGTGGCTTCTCTTTCATTCCCTTTCCTTGATCCATGAGGCCACTGCCTCACTTCTCATTGCCACCCCATGTTCTTCCTTTATATATCTATTTAGAGATAGGAGCTACTTTAGCTATTGGTGCCCATAAATAGCACACTTTAGGGTAGACCTCCTGTACATGGTCTGTGCACAGACCTTGACAATATATAAGGCAGGGGGTGCAAGCTGGGGAAACCCAGTCTTGCTTTCTTGACCTCTAGGCTAGATCCACAGCATTGATCTAAGGTCTTGATTCAAGAAGGATCCCACCTCTGCTTTCATTCACTGTCTGGCTTTCTGGTTTACACAAGGGCCCAGGAACTCAATACTTTCTCTATTGCCTAGTTAGGGGCCACTAGACCAAAAGCCTCAGCAGTTATCAAGGATAGATTAGGAGTGTCCATCAAGGTTGACTCAAGTATCAAGGCAGAATGGGTAATTATCTGTTTCAGGGAAGATCCAGGGCAGATCCTGGGAAGATCCCAGATCCAAATCACATGACCACTAACCATAAGGTACTTGTAAGGAATAGCCAAGCCCCAGGCTAGGGTTAACCTAAAAAGGAGTATCATTCCCATGATCATGTGATGTGAAAGTGGTGGTTGCACAAGATGCACAATAAAAAGAGCTTTTTAAGTATTCAACACAATCAAAAGGAGTTTGGAAGTTGTAGGAGAAATAAGTGGAAGTATGGAGGAAAATACTATTTTCTGATCTTTTTAATGTCCATTTGCAAAATTGAGTTAATGTATCCTTGATTTGAATTGGTCATATCTCCATAGTTTCTTCTTCAAATTATATAATTCCTTTTTGAACTGGATAGCCTGATCAAATTCTTCTTTTGATACACCAAGACTTTGGCCTTGTTTGTTGTCACTCTGAAGTTATTCAACAAACATTCCAAAAGTACCAAATATTTACTCAATTTTGCAAGTCACTGTATGTTACCTTTCTAATTCTCTGAAATGATGTGAATCATTATGCTGACCACCATTCATTTGAACTAGCTTCATAAATTACATGTGCACACTTCCTGAATGTCAGTTGTCTACTACAGCCAGTATTCATACTCTTGGGCAATCAGCATTGTCCTCTTGGGGTGAAGACTTAGTGGCGCACTCCACTGGCAAATGAGGTAACATTACGCAGAGACATGCGAATACACGAGCCGACCCTGGCTACATACCGAGTCAACATGCCGACATACCTCCCATATATGGCCTATCCATCCTACTTTTTTGCAGAGACTGCTCGCTCAGTTCATGGTTAACGAGCTAATTCATCTATTTTGGCCTTTGCGTGCTCGGCGCTGCGCGACAGCTGTGAGGAGTCAAAATAGCCGTAATAAGCTCAAATTAGATCGATTCCTGATGTTGCAGTCAGTATGACGGCAATCTACCACTTACGTGTCATGTATACTCGCTTGGGTGACAATACTACAGTCTAATTGTCTTAACTGGCTATTGGCTAGCCATGCTTAGAGCTGCGTGACGACCCATGACGAGACAGATAAGCTCAGAAAAGTCCACCAAAGCTCAAAATAGACACTTGTAATTTTCCTGAGGGCCAACTTCAAAAATTACGACATAACGTTACCACTGCCCCAAGCGACGTGGGAGTAACAGAGGGCTCACCTTATTGCAAGTATCTGGACTCACACGAACTGCCTGACCTGAATTGAGGCTAACGCCAGCATGCTCAACCCCGTGTACTCATACTAGACGACCAATGTTGCTCGTTACCGGCTCTCCACTTTTCCAAGATGTTATCAGGTGATACCGAGAGCGTGATGCCTCCCGCATGCACAGCAGCCGTTCGCGACGTGCGCTACCATAGTAGTATGTATTAAAATTGCATCACACTTGCATGATGCTGATCCAATGCTCAGTCGGATGTCTTACTTTTTTGGTTTGGCATTGCCTGCTAACACTTGACCAGGATGTTCAGTATATTTGGACGTGCGTTTCCGGTCGTCAATCAGGACGGCTTTTTGACCATTCTTCTTGGTGTCTACAGCATGGGGAATAAAAACCGGTTCAAGTGGATATACTTCTTTCTTCGATATGTTGTAACGCTTGGATCTGTGTGAGTGCATGCTACGTATCTCATACTCATACCCATGTCGTCGAGACTTGCTAATTTTAATCTAGTGTGCACAATTGGTTGATCCCGTATCTGATAGATGGCAGTAACCCCCCTCTGCTCTGCAGCTTGTGGTACATCTATGTTCCTGGTTTGACTCAAATCATTGCGAGTATGGTTGAGTTTATTTTGGCTACTCGTGGTAAGTACAATGTCATTCTTCTATCAGAAGACAGCGCAGTTGGACAAAGCCTGCAGTATTTGCTCTATATAACCGATCCAGAGTGATAGCATTGCTACTCTTTGGTTTGATCTCGGCAGAGTTTGTGGTGGCAGTCAGACTGTTATGGTTGCGAAAAGGGTCGATATTTTGTCAAACATGCCTTCTGATACAACTCGATGAGGGTGGTAGAGATCCAGGGTGAGTCGCCATCCTGATGTTTGGGATAGGTAGTTAAAATCAGCGAGCCTACTTAGCATATTAGCATTCATCCTCCACTGTGCGATTATTGGCCTGACATTGTTCAAGTACTTCTTCACTTTCAGGGCGGATCGGAACAGGGTTCCCCTTGTATTACTTGTGGTTCGTGATGGTGGCATGATGTATGGTGCAGTCTTGTGTGAGTAGGCATCACTACCAGTAGTCTTCGGTCTGCTCAGTACTGATCTGAAACTCAAGTCTTATTCATATCAGTGTTGACTGTACAAGGTCTGCAGAAGATATCAGAAGTTGCTCTCTTTTTGTTCGTGTCCTTTGCTTCATGTCTGATTGTGTTGCTGATGGTCGACCTTCACTGTTTTGAACTGAAATCCAGCTGGAGCATGTCTCTGCTCAGTACCTTAGTATGACCACATTTAGTTTTAGGTGTGTTTGCTCATGACATTTTGTCTAGGGGTGTCGAATGATAGTAAACATGGAACGGCTCGCAAGAAGAGAGGTATTGATAGGATACCCTTGGCCGATCTTTACTAGTAACATCGGCATTGGAGAATTCGAGGACCGGCATGATCAACCTGCTGTCTAGCCTCATTGTCCACATACTATATGGCATAACATGGCTGGAAGTCTAGTAAATACCTTCAAATGTTATATACTACAAATGATATTGTGAAGATAAGGGTGTCACAAGTTACCAGGTCCACTACCAGTTCATCTGAGCTGTGTAGCTAATCAAGGTGTCCTCTTGGTGGTCTCATGGCTGCTATTATGGTTGGTATGATACTGTAGGACTCGGCCTGAAGGGCCTTATCCGAAGTTTCGATCTAGGAATGTCAGATAAGAACACTGAAGGTCACTACGCGCATGTGTAACTTTGCAAACATGGCCTGCTAATATGGAATGCACTGGTTGTGGCCTATTGCACATATGAAGGTGAGACCATGTCGCCACAAACTGTTTTGCATCTCTGAAATCAAGGTCACTTTGTGTATATCTAACCTGACATGGAAACAGAATCCCGTGAGCGCGAACGAGTCAACTCGATCAGACTGGCACTGATTGACAGAAAGCCATGGGTACTATTTGGTCTCTTGACTGAACCATTCGGTGAGTCTGGTCGTCTGTCTGCCAGTGGAGGGCTGGGTTTGGCCAGAGTATGCTGAGTAGCGTGTTGAGGTCACGAATCAAGCTGAAGTCGGAGACGAATCAGCTGTCCTGGTCAGGAATAAGTGTCTCGCCAGATGCGGTTATGGAAGATCTTTGCGAAACGCTCCGAAACTACTGCTTTAATGGAAGGTTGAACTCGAACCATCTTTGAGTAGTAGTCCACAACGACGACAGCGGCATTGAAACTACGAAAGCTACATATATGATGAGGTTAATCGAGATGACATACGAATTGCGTTCATGAACTTGACCATCGACGATTGCGGACAAGTAGACCTATTAGCTTGGTGACTGCCACTGGCCATTAAGTATGATTCCTTGAGCAGTTTCACGCACCTGGAAATCTAATTCACAATTCAAGCACTGAATGACACCATTAATTGACATGGTCGACCATCGTATGCTCTCTCGATTGCTTTCCTGGATTCCTGAGCGTATATACTCGGATGGAAATTTCTGATTGCATCGATGTTGACCTAGATTATCCCTACGCTTGCCTATCAAGCAATTCGTGCATAATCAACTTCCAGCTCTCGCAAAAGTAATTAGACGAACCTCATATACTTTATCCTCGACGGAGCTGCTGTTTCTCGGACCAGTCTGCATGAACCACCATGAATCAAGGAACCATTAAATCTTGGAGCGACAACATACTCCATTCGGCTCAATGCAAAAGGCGACGTCAGAGTCTACCCCGACCGAGATTTGCACAACATGCGACGGCTGTGAACGTGATAGTCTTGATTGTTCATTTGATGGCACATTGTCCCAGACAATCGCTGGCTGGCTCAGGTTGGACTCACTTCTGAGAACAAGCCGAAAGTTTAGAAATGCCAGTAGACAGTTTGCATAGCTGTGCTCATATTAGCACTGGTAACCGTGGTCAGACGTTGATAACACACAGCTTTGAAATGGCGTAAAACCTGACCATATATCAGTCAGCACATTATCAGCGTATTCAAGAAGACCTACACGACAACATGATAAAAAGTATTTGAATAAATAATGGCAAGCACCAACTCCAGGAGTGCAGCCACGGTCGTCACAAGACCTGTCTCTATGGTTATCCTTGTTAACCTGACCAAGAAGGATTTGATTCTGCCAAAGTGGGGTTTAGGAGAACGAAGCTATGTTGCATGAGCGATGGGTCCCAAAGAGAGAGCACAAGCAGACGCACGCTTAGTATCATGCAGATTGTGATCGCCAAATCACACACGAGACCGCTTCCAAGCCAGATCTGACAGACATATGGGCTTGAGATGGCTCAAAACATTAAGCTGTGGACTCACCACCAGCCATGGGGAGATAGACTTTATTGCTTTGAATAGTTTGGGAGGAGAAGACATGGCGAGAGCTACTGCTTTCGAGGGAGACATATCCATATCTTTCTGTGTGACAGACCTGTAGACAATGAAAATTACCAAGCAAGCTTGACTTACTATGACACCAAGGTATGTGATACTAGCAAGTTGAAGTAGGGACATCTAGGAAACAACAGACTTAGCGCCCCTAGGTACTCCCGACTTATGAGCTCTCATGTATTATCATCGTGATAGGAATGGTCAGTAGGCGATATCTTCGAAGAGTCGACAATCTCCAGCAATAGAAGCCCTGAGTCAGTGTAATCACTTCTTCCAGTCAGCCACAAACGCATTTAAACTGGCCTGTCACTCACCCAGTCCAGAGATGGGTGCTAAAATTGTGAATGAGCCCTCCGGCCAACAATGAGGATAAGGATAAGTAAGCATGGAATTCGGACTGGTTGTCGACATCCAAAATCCGACAAATACAACCACGGTTACTGATATCTCTAGTAGAAGAATAACTGTCACTGGAAGATGGTCAGTGCAACACCATGGAGAACCACAGTATTCACCTAGTATCTTGATGGCTCTCCAGTCATTTGCAAACCTAGTAAAGTAGATATCTGGGAATAGTGGATGCATAATACATTTAAATGAACAATAAGACACGAACAGGCCTGGACTACAAGGGCTCCCATAAGGCCAAAGCAGTGTGTGTATCCAATGACCTATATACCATGAGGTCAGCACCAGCACGAACAAGTAATAGGTACATACAAGGGGTTCATTGCTGACAAACTGGGGGATTTAGAAGTTAGGTAAAGTGACGGCCTAGCTGACTTACAGAGTGGCCAATGAGCTGATACTATTGAATGATCCTGGGTCAAACCAAATGTCGTGCTAGAACCGAGAAACCACATACCTCATTATCAGTATAAAGTCTTCAAGGGAGGGTTTGGCTACACCTTCGCAGAGTTACACAAGGGTATTTAAGCTGGCGGTGAGCAATGCCATCGAAGGTTAGATTGACTCTCTTCTTCTATCGAGTTACCCGGTGGATGCTGGTCTATAAATATTGTGGTGACACCCGTCAAACTCCACGACCCTTCAAGCTTGGAGAGTACACTCTTTTTGACCAATGCTATATACTAGAATGGAGCTGGGAAGTACTTTCACTAGTTGAATACCTTGAGTGGGGTTACATTACGGTCTGCGGAGGCACTGCCAGTGAAAGAGTTAGAAATGGAGTATGGGAATACAACCGCCACGCCAGCTAATGGCTCCTGGAATACTGGATTACAAAGTTATAGGAGGATAGTGAAAAGACATGACCATAGAAATCCACGTACACGGCTTTTTTGTGATTACCAGGTGCGGAGTGGCTGCCGAGAAGTTGCATCACGGAGAGGTTGCGAACAGAGCTGTGCTGGGAAACTGAGAACTGACCCCGCCTGGCTACCTGGCTAAGAGCTGGGTGCCAGCAGATTCAGTGGAAATCCCATGGACAACAGGAACTAGCATATGTTACAAGTTCTGGGACTTGGTTGCTTTACGACACTGCCTTACACTTGGGCACGACCCCACATGCCATACGAAACCTTAAGGATGAGAGTATGATGACACCTTGAGAATAAAGTTGGCGTTATTTGATGAAGACGCGCCGTGCCACGGTAAGTAGGAAGTGTTGGTAATTACCACGATGTGCCAGGAATGGACCGTTTGACAGAGGGTGCATGTAGCAGCACTTGGCGATCCTCTTGTCAGACTGATTACCATGCCCTGTGGCAGTTATGCTGAAGACGTATACCACCCGGCGTTGTACCCTCAGTCTATCTCTTTAGTTTGTGTCTATAAGGACTTGAACGGGTCACATCTGTCATATTTCATGCGACATCGTACACATGGTATGCCCAAGGATATAGTCCTGTTGGCAGGCCTCAACAGTGGTCGAATGGAAAGAAAGACGAATAGCCGGCTACGCTCATGCATGCTATACTATAAATACCCTCCCAAGAGGCTCTGGATTTGCGCTCGACATATTTTACAGCAGTTGAACAGATGAATGAACAAGGTGATCGTACCATTCGGAGCAGGCGTCAACGGAGCCACCCACTCGGGCCTGTACGAGTATTCTTGCAGACAGAATCTACTCCCATCCGAGACTGAGGTAGTGCAATCCCATCAAGCGGCGCGATTGGCCCCACTCAGAGTAAGCTCTGAGCATACAGAATAGATTGACCACAAGCCCTTCCTCTTGTCCTTCCTACGAGAATTGTCCTTCGCACTCTCGTTCTCGATGGCGGACGAAGCTTTCGCTCCACCTTTAATCTTCATGTTCTCCATGATGCTCCGTTTCCACGAGCCTCGACGCATCGTCCCCTTGGAGGTGAGCTCCGAGGCAACGCTCGTGGCTTTGACGTTGCGTATACTGGAACGACGCTTGTGCGAAGTGCTTCGCATCACAGTGCTAGATGATCGACCTGTGAGCCTCGATGTCGAAACCTGACGCCGAACATAACCCTTCCTCGGGATCTTTGACTCCAAGACGACGACGGTCCCCGCACGCGGTATCGCGGGCAACTCTTTTTCTACTTTTCTCGGGTTTTGATGAAGTGCATACTTGTCATCGAACGGAGAGATAAGTGCTTCTTCGTCATCGTCCACCCACTCCTCTGAATGTCCAGGGTCCCCCCGCAAGGAGACGTCGTCTTCTACTTGGGTTTCTGGGGAATAATCCAGGCAACTTTGCATTGCGTCGAGGTTTAGCTGTCCCGGTCCACGCATATCAAAGAGTCCTCGAAGACGCGGAGAAACAGGGCGCAAGCGAGAGCCAATGGGTGTGTTGGCGGGGCAAATGGGTCCATGTGGTGATCCACAGGCGATGTCTGAACCCGAGATGAGGTATTCAAGTTCCTTCAAAGCTTGACGCTTGCGTTGTACACGTTCCTCGACGGTGAAGCAGAGGTTCTCGAGTTCCTTCAGCTGTCCAAGCAAAAGGTCGGCAGTGGCGAGGACATCGGGTTGAGTTTTGATATCCGATGTCGTCGCTGGTGCAGAAGACGTTGTAGTCTTGATGGGCGACTTGAAGGGATTAGATTCGCAGCGAAGTTCGATGGGCATGGCAGGCTGTAAATACGGGCCTAGTGGACGAGGTAAATTTGCGAGAGAATGTTGGACCAGGCAGATCAGGTTAGCCACTCGCTTCTTATACTACTATCAGGGTTACATCTTGGACCGGTCGTATTTTGAAGGCACGACCTCGACCACAACGGGAGCATCACTGAGCCCTGCAATGTTTCAAATTTGACTCATACGAATTTGACTTACCTTTCAATTCGATTCTCACAATTATCATTCGAAAGGATGCGGAACGATTGCGGTATTTGGCGGGTGAATTGAATGCGATTGCGTATCTTGTATCTGAGTGAGTAAACTCAATGCACCCGGACGGCGAAGGCATCTGAAGAATGCG
This sequence comes from Pulveroboletus aff. viridisquamosus, assembly GCA_038088935.1. NCBI lineage: Eukaryota > Fungi > Basidiomycota > Agaricomycetes > Boletales > Boletaceae > Pulveroboletus > Pulveroboletus aff. viridisquamosus. Next base: position 13,363 of record JBBPJW010000401.1, read on the forward strand.
TCCCTGTTCCTTAGCACAGGACGAGGAATAGACCTGAACGTTCGTTTCTGTGGGGCAAGGTTACAAGAGCACCAACGAACCATCGCTTGTACCTTCGTCGTCCTGTTCGGCATTGGGCCGCGTGGTCAACACGCACTTTTGGGGCTGACAGTCCGTCGTCGTCTCCGATCGCAACGACAGCGTCATGCATTGCCCATTTACGACGATCGAGGACATTTCTGTACCTGGCGTCAATAGCCGTCGACACTTCATGTATAACTGCGCAAGGGTTTCAGATCAACTTGAAGACAAACAATCACGTCGAGTAAGTACTTGCGTTTGCCATCCCGAACTACCTCTGAATGAATTTACATCGCATTCCTCAAGCACTCTCTTTCTTAGGACGACGGACCTCATTTCCGGTCACACCTATCACCGAATTTCCTAAGAGCTTAGTCGAAATGAGTGAACAGGTGTCACGGTCTTGCAGCTCGTAATCCCCGGAACACATGAAAGAAAATACCGACACCGACGAGTATGATTCCTTCCGGAGTCCCACAACACCACTGACACAGGGATCGCTAGCCTTCCCGAGTGTGCTAGTTGTACTTTGCATTCGGGTCATGGCGGGTAGTCGAGAAAGCGAAATAAGTAATGTATCCGAGCGAGGCAGTTGGTTCTGTAGCATCCCGAAGAATGATGGTGGTTGCTTGGCATGTCAGTATACTCTCTGCAGCAGAAGAGTAGGTCCCCGCACGACCAGGTTGAAAAGGGAGTATCCATGAATTGGGGATGGACCGACACTCACCTCAACACTGTCCAACTCCATATCTCACCGCGAGACTGAAACAAGTTTCTAAATCGAAACCGCCTTCTATTGCGGCGACAACGTTGCCGACAGGGTCCTCGACTACCTGAGACATTTCAGTAAGGCGTCGGCTCTCCGATGGTGCTTGACATGTGACGGTGGTGTTCTGCAAGGGATGTCACCTACCCACAACCCGATATTCGTTGGAATAAGGTCCAATTCACGGTGGCCGTTGCGTCGTTGTGTGACATGGCGTAGACCAATGACCACACCAAAGGCTGTCCCCTGTGCCGTGGTGTCATGAACCTAGGGCGTTGCTCTTGGGCCATCTGGACAACATTGTGCTCGGCTCGCACGTTTCATGTTGCGAAACGAACTAGGGCATAAAGCCAGGGGTGTACGACCCTCTTCCCAAACTGAATGTGCATGGTGAGACTCTGCGAAAAAGATGTGCCCCAAGCCCGAATCTGACCAAGTTCACGTATTTGCTGCAACACGGCTGTGTAGAGATTTCCGTGTTTGGTTAATTGGAGTAACTCTGCACCTGAATCGTTGCATAATAAAAGGCACCTCGGCGTGTTTTGGGTTTGCCTTGTGTTTTGCCTTCCTCCCTTTCCTCGACGTCGTCCTCGACGAGGACATCACCATGTCGCGCGCTTTCTGTATACCAGCCATTTTCTTTCTCTTTTCTGCCTTTGTCCTCCTATTCATCGTCTCCATCTCGCTACCCTACCTGACCGCGATGGACATCACCCGCGTGCACACGAACGGAGCTGTCCAGGTGGCCGGAGATCAGTCACTAACTCAGTTGAGAGTAAGTTGGTCCCATCGGTCCTCTGTCGGCTCAGTCACTGATGAGTGGGCCATGTGGTCACCTAGTTGGGTATTTGGTCTGTCCCCTCCTTGATTTACCCGAGGCTCTCTCCTTATCCACGCACAGGAGCTACTGCTACACCACCCTCAGCGGAAACATGGTCTGCAGCAGTACCGGTCCGCCGACCTTTGCCTGTGCCTCACCGATTTGTTGCTCACACCCAGCCCATAGGTCATGGCTATTCCCTGACTATCCAGAACGGTGCTAATAATTCGGTGCACATCGGGTCCTCTTGGACTCTTGGACTTGCAGTTCATCCTGTCGGTACGTTCTTCATTCCGTTCCGCTCCGTCTCCTGGCCATAACCGCATACTGCCTTTTTTGTATGGGTGTTCCTTGATATAGCATGCGGCGTTGCCTTTCTTGCGCTGCTCTCCTCGTTCTCGCAACACATTTCAGTCACTCTTATCGCCTCTCTCATCTCGTTCCTTGCTGCCACCCTCGCCCTTATCTCGTTCGCTATCGACATCGCCCTCTATGCTTACTTTAAGAACCAAATGGGTAACCTGGGTTTCGGTGGCAATACTATTACTGGACCAGGTATGCTTGTCGCGTTCATGGCCCGCAACATTCTGCTGACGCACAGCCCGTCAAGGTTTCTGGCTCACCTTTGCATCCATGATCCTCCTCTTCTTGGGTAGTCTCACTGCATGCTGTGGTCGGCGACGTGGCCGTATGTCTAGTGCGACGAGCTCCACGCCCAGCCCTAAGGCTGGCTTTTTCTCCAGATTCCGCAGAAGCTGAGAGTTCGAGCGCTCTGGCTGAACCCGAGAAGATTAAGCAAGACAGCTTTGCAGTGGGCTCCATTCAAGAAACAGGCAATCTCGATGTCCAGATGATTTTTCTTCTTGCCCTCGGCACCATATCTTCCAGCTATACCAAACGAGTACAATTTATCACGATATCTACTTGTCCCTACATATGGTCTTTATTTTGCCATCACATTGGCGCTGGCTTTGGGATTCGGTTCCCGGACGAACCGTCGATGGCTTCATAGACACTTTTAGTTTGGCATACGCCATTATGCAACTGTACCATGCGATCCCCGAGTCAACGATCACATTGATCTCAGGGCATCCAATCAAGAGGAAAGACATCGACGGCGGGAGGACGATCAGCTTGGACCCTGCAGAACAGCCTCCATCCAGAAATTGGGACATGAGGTCATTTTGAATGAATTGAATTCCCCATATTTTTGAGCATTACAAGTCGAGCGGAAAAAGATATGTTCATCTTGCACGGTTGACGCCGTCGGTGCAATTCAGACCCCGCTTCAGTACCAGCTAATTACTCACACATGCCACTTCTGCCGGAGAGGATTTCGGGCCCCGAAATCGACGACCGCGAGTCCATAGAGGCACCGGCGTGAAACACTGCTGATGGGTTGATCACCGAGTCAACAGCCTTGAAGTAACGATCGAGGCCATGCTAGTGATGAAACGGTTGATTTGCTAGGCGCTGTTCCCGGTCTACTTGCAACGCCGGGCGCGGGGAACCATGTGAGCGCTGTGTGTGCCGCAACGAGTCCGAGTGCCAAGACCCGTGCGTAAGATGGGTGTTTCTCTGTCGCCCGGCCCGACTGGGTGGCCCCTGATGAGGCTAAATCGCCCTCTGACTCAATGAAATGTGCTTCTGCCTTTGGGGCCACCTTGATCCCGCTAAATCGCCCCCTTGATCGGTTCATAGGACACCTAGATACGCGAAAAAAGGAGACAGCCGTCCATGATACAAGGTCTACCGGACTCATTTCGTGCCAGTTAGTTACCAGGCTGGGGTGCAGATCGATCCCGCCTGTCGGACTCGGTTGGCCCGATCCCAATTTGGCTGGTGAAGAGTATCCGGGAATATTCTATTGATCTTTCCCTTCTCGCAAAGCGCTCCATCCCTAGTATCATCTGACATCCCTAGATGAAATGTCATGGGCAAACAGATTTCCGAGGTCGAACGTGGACATACACCTATACTGAACAGAGACACGACCCAGCTGAATTGCAGGAAAAAGAAACCGACCAGACTGATATCAGCAACACATGACTCGACCAGAGACAATGAACACAGACAAGAAGACCACAACCGCTAGTTCGTTCCTCGAGTGCCATATAGTTAACACTGACACGAGTATCACTGAATCACTGAATCAATGCCAAGACGACGGATGCAAGTATCGCTGGTGATGTTCACTCACAGAACATCATAGCGAACATTGTGCTGCTATCGCGAATAACAAGTAATACAAGGGGAGTCCTGTTCTGACTTGCCCCGAAAACAAAGAAGTACCTCATCAGCGTCAGGATCATGAACACACAATGAATGCTGAACGCTAATATGCTGAGCAGGCATAGTTAAAAATGGTTTTACGCACTGGTAAGCTGGGACTCACGTTTGATCCTTGGCACTCCTATTCATTTGTGGCAGAAGGCACATATCATAAAAGTTCTCGCCTTTCGTTGACGCGAGTATTTTCACTGTCACCGCAACTTCCGTCAATATCAAAATGAACAACAGGGAAGCTATCCATCTGGAGCGACTGTATAAAGCAAATACTGTAGGCTTTGCTCGACCAATCTGCACCTTCCAGAGGAGAAACCGATGTAGACTTACTGCGAGCAGCCAGAATAATCTCTAGCAAACTTTCAAGGATCTGTGGGAAACCTGGTACATAGTTGTTCCATATGGTGCACAGCAGAGGAGGGGGGTTGCCGTTTGCAAACTGTCCAATCAACCAATTGTGCATGCTAAGGTGGAATCGTGTGACGCTCGATAAGGTGGGAATGGGATATGGCACGGTGCACTCACACACACGCGAGTATCACAACATATCGAAGAAAGAAATATATCCACTTGAAGACGTTTCTATTCCGCATACTATAGACGCCGAAGGATGGCGTCAGATAGTTGATCTGAGTAACGACCTGACTTGAGGACGCACGTCCAGATATATCGAACATCCTGACCAAAGGTTAGACAGCAATGCCAGACTAGAAAAGTGAAACAAGCAGCTGGGGATTGCATTAGTACGATGCAAAACGCTACGTCTCTGAAACCTACAACTATGATAGCGCACGTCACGAACGGCAGCTAAATATGCGGGACATGGTGTCATTTTGGAAACACGGAACCTTGGTTGTGAGAGACTGTCTGGTAGTGGCCGTCTGGTCTAGGAATGCGGGTTGGCATCGGGTGGTCTGACCCATCACGGACAGCTTTGTGCGGCTCAAATTAGCTGCAGTAGAAACGGTTCTGTATTACTCCCGGTTCGCTGACGCGGATGTGTACTGTTGGCATTGCTGTGGTGGCAGTTACGGCCGTCATCAACCCCTCACTTGCTGCTTGCGACACGTTGCTTGAATGACCGCACCGAATAAGGAAAGTGCACATTCGAGTCTACAAAGTCGCTCACCATAGGACGAGACTCGAGCTTGCAGTGAATCATTCTTCGGGTGTACCTTCCGTTGAGCCTCGCTCGAGTACTTCGGCTTCTCGGCTTGGGTGAGGCAAACCAGTGTTGCATGCGATCAGTTCGGTCCACAGCCTGATGATGCCACCAGAATGATCTCTAGACTAGAGTTTTGGGTTCGTCCGTCGGGGACACGTTCTAAAACAAGCGCAGGTCTACAGCTTGGACCCCATGCGTTAGTAGTCGTCACCACGCCGGCGTTTCTGTCTATGAAACGATCTGCGCTCGACACTGCAATCACGTCACCTTTGTTCTGCATTCATTAAACATGGTCAACCTGGAGGAAAGGATCTAATGCAAGTTAGGTTCTTTTCAGATACATGGCTCTCGCAGACCTTTCACGCACACGCTGACATCAAACAGCAATCCAATTATTGGGCTGTGATAACAGAACATATGTCACTCAAGAAATTCACGGTGATGGGTGAGAAGCCATATCTGGGGAGCTCATACGATGGCATAGGTTGACCATGGACAAGCGGCAGTACAGGGTGTTCGTTTGACAATCTGACGAGCAAAGTTAGCTCTGCTAGTCGCCCACAGTGGAATGAAGATCTGACCATCAACACTGCGACCCTCACGCCGATCCAGACGTTTCAGAGAGTTGGAGAATAAAATCGATATCTCACTGCATCTCTCTAGCAGTTCTGGTATAAACACAACCACGAAAACAACGTCGGTGCGTATCTATCGAGAGAATTGTCGACGACTTTTCGGTCCAGCGTCAAAACATCAGTGGTGAGCCTCCGCAGGCTTTACATCTGCTTCCAGGAATGCTAGGAATGCCTCTGCGCCGCCTCCGACTTGTTCTCCCGAGGGATCTGTGGGTCTGACAGTCTCAATCTCCGCCTTTACCGGTTCTGCAGCGCTATATGCTGCAAGTTCCGCAGCGAGGTCTGCTGGAAGAACTGGAGGGTTAGGCGCAGCAGGTGCAGTGAATATTTTCACGTTTCCGACGTGCGCATCTTTGGTCTACGAGATCACGACTTCAAGTCAGAAGCGTACGACGAGCCACGGGTCTGATGCGCACCGCAACAGGTGGTTTATATGTTTTGACTTCTCTGACATAGAGGTCCTGGACGAGGTCTAACATAGGGGAAACTGTCAGCGAAACGTTGGATCGGCGAAATGCGGAAAGGGATACCTCTACGGGAAGCTGACGTCGAGAAGGCGCGTACGCTGCGTGCACATCGAAACTATCAACGGGAATAAAAAATGAGCGCAACGACGACGACAAGGAACATTGCACTGACCACCTGCGTGAGGAATTGCATGACTGCAACGGAGAAACAGAGAGGGAACGAAAAGTGACATAGTGTGACGCTGCCTAATTGGGTGTCACGCATGTTTTGCATCCGACGTGTGCCTTTAAAACGGGCTTGGCACAACCGTTCCGACTCATCTACAATGCTCTCTGCTGCTACCCGTCGAGTGCCAGCCTCCCTTCCCAGTCGTGCCACCTTCGTGAGGAGGTACACCTCCAGCCTGAAGGAGGGTAGTGTTGCACAGAGCAAGGAATTTGGGTGAGTGCTATTCCGAGAGTCTGGACGCGAGTTCGACCATGACCATTTCCACAGAAAGAAGGAGAGGGCATACGAAGGTGAGCTTGGTTGACGGTCTGATTGCGGTCGTTTGACTTGTCACAGAGGAGTACACACGACGACATGATGCGGAGCTACTCCGCAAGCTCAAGTCTCAGGTGTGTCTTGTCTTCCGTCCTCATCTTCCATGGCATCTCACGGTTCGTGCAGATAGAAGAAAAGAAGAAAGAACTTGTGCGTCGCAATTTTAGCTAACAGCTAAAACCGTCTTACGCTTTCGACGAAGAGTGCTGACGAGCGTTTACAGGCTGAGCTCGAGTCCAAGGTGAAGGATGCGGAATCCAAGTAACAGTGTCGCCTCTTCCTGCTGGTGTCTCATAAGCAGTCTCCATTCAACGTCCATGTTCTTTGTACTTTGATGTCGTAGCGTCCCAATTTACATAACTAGCGTGACTGAGAATCGAGTGCCAGTTCAGCGTAGAATGTCTCAGCCGGACCCTCGCTCTGTCGTTCGAATAGCCATCGTGCGTAGACGTCTTTTTCCCTGGCACCGTCTGACCTTTGATGTAGGCTCTCGCAGCTCTCAAGCACAAGCCCAGAGACCAGTCGACCGCATGTGAGTGCAGCGCGCCGGTACCAGTCCGCACACAGACACAACCCTCCACGTAGCTTATCTACTAGATCTCCAGTCCACGTTTCCAGCCAAGACCAAGGACGTCCAAGGTCAAGAGTGGCGAACATACGCGCTCAAGCTCGAGAAACAGCTCGCAACTCTAAAAGCTCAGCACGATGCCGACCAGGAATGTGCGTGCCCTCCTCCGATCCTCCTGTTTACATGCCCCAAACACACCCTAGTGCTCGCCAAACTCCCCGCCGGCGTGTCGTGCGTAGCGTCGACATCGGATGCGCCACCCCCCAAGAAAAAGAGCAAAAAGAATTCCGCCAAGGACCAAAACGGGCCCGAGTGGAGCTGGGACCAACGTCGCGCCGGTAAGCTCGTTAAAACAAAGGGCCCAAGCGCATATATCCCCATATTGCGCTTTATAGATTGGTCGCGCTATCTATCGTCCCAATGCCCCTCGTCATTGTCACTCACCGCGGCGTATGCCTCTCTCAAAAGTGCCCTTGATTCTCCCAACGCAGACCTTCTTTCATACGCACCGCGTCTCACTGACGCAATCCTCCGCGCGTTCGAGGCGATCCATGTCTTCTTATTCTCCACCCCGAGTCCAAGTCGGGGTCCACAATCCCAATCTGCGCTCGGCGCATCTTTGCAACTTAAACCAGAGCATGTGAACAGCTCGCGCATTGCACTGACGTCTCCGTTCCTCACGTACGTCCTCCGAACAGCCATGCACGCTCTGGTCCGCACTGCCCAAGACAGCACCAGATCAAAACACCAGCACCGGCGTCTACATGCTGCCACTCTTACTTCGGCTGATCTGCACGCATACGTCGACAAGGTCCTTGACCAGCTCCTTGAGCGTGTCCTCCTTGTCCTCTTACATGCCCTCGTCCCGCTCTGCTCCGCGCGCCTCACACCGCTTCTCTCTGTATCCCTCAAAAAAGATAAGAACAAGAGTAGGGGTGGTCAGTCGTCCGTCGGAAAGGGAAGGGATAAGGGCAAGGGCACCGGCTCAACCACCATTGAGCCTCAGAACAAGGCTGACGTACGCACAGATGTGTTCACGCTCATCGCTATGTCGCTCGAGGCGCTGGATACTCTCCCGCCCATGGCTGATCCCTCCAGTTCAAACTGCGGCAACGGTGGGCACAACAATATTGCGAGCGGTATTAGAGACCGGCTCGGCCTCGAGACGATTCGCGAACTCGAGGTGCTGTATGCACTTCCCTCCCCTTCAAACGTGTGCTTTCTACCCTCTTCACAACCACCAACCACAACAACCACACTATCGGAACCACCAGCAGCATTACCAGCACCGGCACCGATGCCGATGCCGACATCTGCCCAGCCTCAGCCTCAGAGACAGCAACACACCGCATCCGAGTCACGTGCAAAACGGTTGGACAGACTCGCCGGCACGAGAGCAGAGCGCATTCGAGCGCTTGCGACGAGGGACGCAGGCTGGATCCTCGCGAGCACGCTCAACTTGTGTGTCACGCCAGCACTGCCAACCGAGAATCACGGCGGGATCAAAGGCCCAGAGGGAACATCCAATTTGCTCAGAGAGGCTCTGCTCGATCGGATTGGGAGACTCGTTCGATCCGTGCCGTTCGAAGAACATGTCCCGAACTCCAACCCAGATCAACGGTCGAGCAGTGGTGCCCCCGATGATCGTGTTCACTGCGACACGGCTGGTTCTAAGTTGGTCGTCGATGCTGTCTGTCGGAACATGCTGCTGGCCGTCTGTGAACGTGCCATGAGCCAACTCGTTTCACCTAAAAAATCGGTTCACTTCTAGTATTAAGAGGTGACCAATGGTCTATGCCCTATGTATGCTGTTACATGTAGCACTGGTGACGAGTTGTAATAGTATGCGTGGGATGCAGAATAAGAGTGATTAGGAATGCAGAGTAGACTGAAAGCAAGACGACAGAACGGATGATGCCACACAGGAAGGGAAAACGAAGACAGCGACTAAGCACCTATGAGAAGAAGTACACCGACTTTCGGATCGTCTCCACGTCGAACGTACCCTTCTCCGGATGTGGCGGGAACAGGTGCGAGAGTTTGACGAACTTGTTCTTGAAGGCCCCCGGCACGTCATCGCCCTCTTTCGAGCTCTCCTCATCTCCCACCTCCACTTGGATGCGCCTCTTGCGCGAGCCCACTGGACGACCTGGAGTACGACTGCTGGATGCTGTGGCGGGATCAGCGTCGTCGTCCATGGTGATGGTCGAGATCGAGCTTGCCTCGGCATCTGTGATGTCGAGCAAGCCACCAACCGCTTCGTTCTCTTGCTTGAGCTCTGCAGCCACGTCCCTCGATGCCGAGATGCGACAACCCGCGTCGAGGAGCGCCTTCAAGGTCGTTTCTTTGCGAAGTATCGACAAGGGTATATAGTGGTTTGTGTAGCGCTCGCGGAACTGTATGTACGTCGAGTTCGAGTATGGAACTAAGTACTTTGGAGAACACGGGGTTGGAATACGCTCACCTCGGCTGCGAGTCTGCGGAGTATGTCGGAAGAATGAAGGGCGATGAACGTGTCTCGGATGATTTCTGACATCTGGTCAATGCAGGATGCATGTGTCCAGTAAGAATCATGCACAGATGCAAAGGTGATGCCTCGGGACTTTGGTTGCCCATCAATCTGTCATTCACAACATCCAACGTCCAACGATCTACTCACCCTGCATTCCAACGCAGTCAACATCATATGCGTGGCATCTAGGGAATGGATAAAGTTGGGTGGGAATGCGGAAGCCTGCTTCATGCTGTTGACAGAGGCGGGTGCGGTAGGGTCCGAGATGTAAACTGTCTGCAAGGACGTCATAATCTGCTTGCGCTTTATCTGGCGATAGGGTTGCACGATCGGCAACCCCAAAGGCGTCGTCCACACTACCGTCGTCATTTGCTCCTTCCGTATGCGGGCATCTACCGTATCCGCCTTGCGATCGACAACCGAAGGCTTGAGGATTTCAACAATACGCTCTTTAGGAACGCTTTTGGTAATAAGTTTGGCGCAGAGGTTGAGCCATTTTTGAATGGCTTTGGCACCTGAGAAGAGGTCGCCAATGCAGGCGAGGACATTCTTTGCAAGGTAGGAAGAAGCCCCCCAACAAAGCTCTTCAAGTATGTCACCTCTATCTTTCAACTGTTTCTCTATCTGTTCGCGGGCTCCGACAAAGGTGACGCCGTACACGGTCGTCATGACCTTCAAGAACCACCAGGGCCAATGATCAATATCCGATAATTCGAGTAGTGAAGATCGGGAGGCACGCACTGTTTGCTTGACCACTTTACGCGAGACTTTACCCAAGAGGAGTTGTGCAATCTCGTTGCCATTGGCGGCGTCTCTCTCTACGATCTTCATGACCATGTTGGCAACATAGGTGTACACGTCCGATGGTCGGTTGGTAACCGCCAAATTAACCTGTTCAGCACCCTTGCCATCACCTCCAAGAGCAGCGTAGTGCTGCAAACCATTACAGGTGCCATCCTGGTGGATAGGAAGCATCGAATCGTATGCATGCGGGTCCTCCGACTCTAAAGCAGCACGGAGTTCCATGCAGGTAGCAAGACACTGCCATGGATCATCTGCCTTGGTCCACCAACGTCGACCCTGTCCTCAAAATCAGAACAGAAAAAGTAGGCAAGAAGAAGAGATCGACGCACCCCCAGGGGATTCTCGGCACTATCATATACATCATCAAGATGATTCATCGCAAATGCTGCACGTTCATCGAAATTACCCTTGTCAAATCCGTACAGATTGGCAAGATGGATCTTAAGCCAACGCAGACCACGTTCACCGAGGGGTTTTGCTTCTGCAAACATTAAAAGACCGCGGGACAGGTCATCACCAATGTGACTCAAATGAGGTGGAATGGGGTATGCCCGTCCACGAAAATCAAGGTTATGCGGTAGGTAGAATGTATCTCCCAAGAACTAACATATGATCAGTACAGTGGTTCGATATACACAGAGGAGACTTACAGCTCGAGAAATTTCTATCCTGTAATTAACGCTGCAGCGCTCCGAGTGGTTACCTGCTTTATCTTGGACATAACTTTTGAGACGTTGGCTGTATACTGATTTCGCCTGCACGTCTGTGTCATAGTTTTCCGGTTTCTCGGGCTCGGGCTTGTCATATACTGCGGGAGGGATCTTGCAGAGCCGCTCACCGGAATTCCAAACTTGGAGAACGACATCGAAAATCTTCCGATTAATTTGCCAAGGCGTACTGCTCAGGACATCCAGGCCAGCATACACGAGTTCGAGGTTGCCCAAAGATGATGCGTGGTGGAGGTAGCTTTGCTGTTCCTGACAATCCTTGAAGCGCATGACCGAAGCTAGATCATCCTGTCAACAGACCCACCTTGCAGGACGAGGAAGATGCCTACACTTGTTGTAAATATACCCGCCCTCATCGGGAGCAAGCCAGGGCTTGGGCTTAATAAGCATAGGAAGATGGCGAGGGTGAAGCGATTCGCGCAGACGGTCCTTCGCCAATCGATCGGCGACAACAGGATTTAATCGAATGACGCCAAGTTTTTGACCACGGACGTATTCATACGCATGGTAAAACGCGGGCTGCATCTCCTTCCTACACATACGATTAGCTTCCCAAGAAAACGAGACAAAAAATATACCTACACTTCCTCTCCGGTCCGTTTGTCAAGTGCCGTGCGTTCGACAGTAGCAACATCCATTAAGCAATCAACAAGGAGACTTCCCACCCGCACTCGCAACAACTGCGTCCATTCTGTCGTCCATTCCTCGTTATCCTGAATATACTTGGCCGCTGTGACTCGTCGTGCATTCAGATCCCTGTAGCCAAGGCCAGTGAAGTAACTGCGATCACCGACACGATGCAACGAAGGTACCGCAATGTTGTTTCGTTTACACATCTGAGCCTTGTATTCGTTTTCGACCGCACGTCCGACCGTAAGAAGAGCACGAGCCAACTTCATACCGTCGGTTATACCACCAGTGCTATTTAATCGCATCACTTCGAGAATCGTGATCAGTGAGAGCGTTTCAGGCTTGACGAGTGAGAAGAATGGGCCCAGATAAGCAGACCTGTCTCCTGGATGATATATTGGCTCGGGTCTTGCACTATCACTTTAGTACGTACCTCGAGTTGACTTAGCTTCAGCAGCAGTTATGTCTGCAATCTCGGTTTCCAGGCGAATGCGAAGTTTCTGATGCCAACTCCACATCCACCTTTGAAGGTCCGCGCGTCGAAGGCTAGCGTCACCCAGACCGATCTCATCAAATATTTTGGCCTCATGCTTGAGTCTCTCTACAGCGACATCGTAGACAGATGCTTCAAGTAACTTCTGACGGGCCGTGACATCTTCGGGAAGAACGCGACGAGCGAGAACGACCTGTGTCAGATGCTTGCGTAGGTTACCCAAGTTGAATGGGATCTCTTCTGCCGGTGCTGAGGAAATAGTATTATTATCTTCGCCGACAACCTCTTGGGATGCGTCCTGTGTAAGATCAGTGAAAAGGGAAGTAATCGAGATCGGGTTGCCAACTAACCAAGAGTTTCTTCACTGGCATCACCTCTGGTACGTCACTTAATGGGTCCAAGTGACCAATCCCCATTGCTTCTACTCGCCCCAGTTCTGCCATCACTTGCGACATGCCCGCCTCTATTGCTGCCTTGGACAGCAACCGAATAACTTCCGCAGCTTCTTCAGATGAGGTGAAGACGTGATCGGATATGACATCTTGAACGGATATTCCACGCGAAGTGAGTCTACTGAGTAGACTCCCCGCGCTTGGTGATGAAGCTGCATCATTGGAGTCGGAATCAAATCTGCATAAAGTGGTGAGCGACATGGTTACACCATACAACCATCCTCTTACCGTAGTCGAGCAAGAAGCATGACTGCATACGTCTGCGAGGTCGGGTGAATATTCTCGAGTCCATTTTCCATGGTTGCATACAACGACCATGCCTCCTCGACCCACAGAGCTCTATCATCTGATTCTTTTATAGACGCCATTTTGACATAAGCCACCAAGAAGGAGTTATATATCCGTGCGTCCAAGAGGGAATCTACCGAGGTAGATTTTCTTAGTTGTTCGAAAATTTGTTTTGCGCGAGGCACGTCGTATAGATTGTGTAGACACGCGTCCATGACTGCCAGTTGATCCTGCGTTGGTGAGTCCAGAAAAAAATAGGTGTTGAACGCGGTGGGATTGGACCGATTGGGTAGAGGGGTGGGTAGAATGGTGTAAGGCATCCGACGGTGCAAGAACCCGCGCATATCATTGACGACAGACATGTCTTCCCCCGTCAACGGTTCCTTGCGTGTTGCAAAGCGAAAAGCGTCTGGGTGGGGGATCTGAAGCTGAGCGGCGGCAGCATTGGCCCTCTTTGACGGAGTCGAGTAAAGGCGAGCTGGTCGCGGGAGACGTTGTCGGGAGTACGACACCAAAGTCGTCTCCAATCTGCGAGTAGAGCTTCGAGGTATCATCGTCACCACTCTTGTCGGTGTCGGTGTCGGTGTCGGTGTCGTTTCGCTCGCACGACCAGCTTTTGCAGAGAAAAAACTTGGCTGCACCGCAAGCCTGGGTCCCTGATCACTGAGTTCCCACGTGTGTACTGTACTGTGGTGCGGGACCTTTATACAACACAGCATCCAGAAGACGGACAGGATTTCAAGAAGGCAAGCTTAAGGATCCTGGATGTCAATAGGATTGGCCAACATCATTTAAAACAGGGAGGGTCAGAGTTGACGCAGACGCAATCGCAGTTCACTGCACTCGACATCCAAAAAGGTGCATAGCTATATAGAATATGAAAGTAGAGCAGAAATGTGTAGTGCGCGGTCGCAGTGTCAAGACGGTCGGACATTCCCTTTCGCTCCCCTCCGTTCAACTATCCTTTACAGATCATTTTCTCTTCAACAGCTTGAGTCGACTACTGCGGGTGGACAGGTAACGAGTCAACATCAGGAAATTGTCAGCTTACTCTTCCATGCTTTTTACTGCTTTGTGGTCATAAGTGACATCCCGAAAGCACTGAAGTACCAAAACTCCAAAAAGCTCCACGTTTTTGCCCTCAAAATCACAGAAGTAAGCAAAGTATTAGGATTACTAGTGCTACTAGCAGTATGTAGCATAAATATATAGTGTCTGAAATAGGAAATATACAGCATAACATTTTTTTTCTTGGCCTACTTCTTCCCATTCCCACATTACAATGAGATACCAAGCTTGTTTGAAAGCCAGAGATCAATAGATTAATATGGTGTGATGCATGGATGTAATATTTTAATGTACTAAGCTTAGTAACATGAAAACTAAAAAAACTGCTATAAATACATTTTTTGATTTGTAAGCTTCTGAAATAATCAGATGACATTAAATGAAAGTGAGTAAATGGTACAACCAAATGTTCTAGTATCCAGTATAAGTACTCTTAGCTTCCAGTAGCACTTGAACTCTATCTAACATGCTCTTATATAACTATTATGACATATAATTTCTTTTCTTGATCATGTGTGTTATGGCTCCAGCCTAACACACAGTCATCACGTGATCGTGAGAGTTCCAGGAAGCATGTGATGCGCTGGTCATGTGATCAGTTGCACATGATCATGCGAACAAGATGCCTTACAAGGTTAAGCCCCAGGCTAGGGTTAGTAGTCTTTATGAGTATTCCCCAGCACTAAGGTATAGGTCACATGATATGGCTGGATCCCTGATGGGATCTTAGATCAGTCCCTGATGATATCTTTTTGGAGATTAGGATCTGATCTGTGGCAGAGATCTAAATAAGATCTCCTTGGCCTCCAGGTGGCCATGCTTTCTTCATAGATCATAACCAGTGCACTTCCATTTCACCCACATCCTCATGGTGTGGCAGCTTCTCCCCTTCCATCCCTTATCTGTGAGGCCACTGCCTCATCCCTTCCATTATGATCCATGCCCCTTCCTTATTATCTATTACTAAGGATAGGAGCTCCTTATGCTATTGGTGCACATAGATAGCATAGATTAGGGTAGGCTCCCTGTTCATGGTCCATGCACGGATCTCTGCAATATATAAGGCAGGGAGTGGTAAGCTGAGGTTTTCTCAGTCTCACTCTCTTGTCTCTTAGTTGAGCTTACAGGACTAGTGCTCTGATCTCCTGGCCATCCCTTCATGGGATCCCCCTGAGCTCTCGAGGTGGCTGACTCATCTTTCTCTACTTGCCTAGTTTGGGGCCACTAGTCAAAAGCCCTAGCAGCTATTTAGGAAGGCACTCACCAAGGTGGCAGTGAAGTATCAAGGATATGGGTAGTAATCCATAACAATGTGACCTTATCTTATCTTTACCACATGATTATATAATCTTTTATCTTATCAGGACATGCAACAGGTCATCTGACCTAGGGCTTAGGGTTAGCCTCAAGCCTTTAGATCCTGTAGAATTTACTTTTATTTCCATGGCTTCTTTTTATTTCTGCTTTTTCTCTTTTATTCTTGAAGCTGGTCCCTTGATGGCTCCCACTAGGGCTTCTCTTCCTTTTGATCCCCATGCCACATATATGGGAACTCTCTTAGCAGGGTCCTAATCCATGCACACTTCTGTATTTTATATAAACTGTAGCATATCATCTTAAAGCTCTTAGCTTTTGTTACGCTCCTAGCTAACATGATGGTCGCACGTGACCGTGAGAGCTTCTGAACACGAGATGCGCTGGTCACATGATCAGTTGCACGTGACCGTGTGAACGAGTTGCCCTATAAGGCAAACCCTAGGCAAAGGTTAGTAGTTCCACATAAGAGTATTCCCTCAGCATTTGCAAGGTTACATGATGTGGCTGGATCTCAGATGAGATCTTAGATCGATACCGATGATATCTCTAATGGAGATTAGGATCTGATCTGTGGCAGGGATCTAGATAGATCTCCTCGGCCTTCAGGCAGCCATGCCTAATTCATAGAATCAAGCGATGCTTCCCTTCCATTCCCCCACATCCTCATGGTGTGGCTTCTCTTCTCCATCCCTTATCCGCGAGGCCCTTGCCTCACCCCTTACACATGATCTATGCTCTTCTGTATCTATTTAGGGTCAAGCGCAACATCTGCTATTGGTTCACATAGATAGCACTAGTAGAGTACCGCCACGTGTACATGGTCCGTGCGCGACCTTTGCTACTATATAAGCGAGGGGCTCAAGCTGGGGTTTACCTCAGTCTTGTGCACCTTGACCTTTCCACCTTGACTTCCTCATGTCCACTCTATGGGCCTGAAGCAATAGTGGGAAGTGTGCCTGTACTCCTAGGTTGCCTTGAGCATTGCCACCATGCATTGACTCACTCATGCACCTAGTACTATACTTTCTTTAACCGTAACCGTAACCGCAACCGGAAACCCTCCACCAGGAACCATACTGCACAATACCGACATCGGATCATTGCGATCACAACAGCTTTAAGCACTTGTAATGCACTTATGTTAACTCACAGCTCCCCTTACTCTTTTCCTTCTGAGCTTGTGGCACTTTGATCTCAAGGTGCATAACAATAACTGTATAATATACTCATTTTCAATATTTTTCCACTTTTTTATCAAAGCCTTTTATAGCAGAGCTATTGGAAGGCCAATCAAGTCTGTTGATATGTTTTTTTTTGTGAATTAGAAAATAACAAGGTATAAAGTATGCTTTGAATTATTGTTCCATTGAAAATAAATGTTCTTTTTGTGGATTCTGAGATTGCAAAGTGTTATGTGCTTAGCAAACACTGATAATCTTATCATGTGATTATAAGACTTCAATGCCAAAACAAGGATAACCCTAGGTTATGGTTTGGTTCTTATTCAGAGATTTCCTGCATATAAGTATTGGTCATATGATATGGCAGATCTTAGATGAGATCTAGATTAATTACAATAACATCTGATCTAATGTGTTAAACACTAATGGTTTACTTACATGACCATGGGACTTGCCTGCCTTATAAGGATAAACCCTGGGCTAGGTTTAATTTATTATATCAGAGTATTCCCTGCTCATGGGTTAATCATATGATGTGGTAGATCTCAGATGAGATCTAGATCGATACCAATGACATCTAATCTAATGGATCTAGATTAGAATTGTATCTGTGGCAGAGATCTAAATAGATCTCCTTGGCCTTATGGTTGCCTGGCCATATTCATATCTGTTGACTCTGAGTACCTTCCATTCCATCTCTTCTATATTCTTTTTTCTATAAGGCCACTGCCTTACTTATTACTCATTACCCTATGCCCAGTTTCCTATTTAAGAAGGTATGAGAGAATACTGCTATTGGTTACATAGATAGTAGGTTACTTATCCTATGTAAGAGGCTATGTCTTCTGGCAATATATATACAGGGTGGGCAAGACCTGGAGTTTCTTCAGTCTTGATTACTTATATCATCCTCCTAAAGCTTGGGCTCTTCTGGAGTTAACCTGAGTAATAGTCCTTCTTCTTGATGCCTTTTCCTTATCAAGATTCACAAGCCTAGTTTGGGGCTCTAGTTTTAAAAGCCCTCTTGTCATTATCATTGTCCTGTCACTCACTGGTGTTTGCTAGTATTCAGATTGCACTCTTTGGGTGCATAACACAATGGATCTAGATTAGAATTAATCTGTGGCAGAGATCTAGATGGTGATCTCCTTGACCTCATGGCTGCCTAGTCATATTCATATCCACCTTTATGAGTATTCTTCCCTTCCATTCTCCCACATCCTCATAGTGTGGTACTCTTCTTATATTCCTGATCTGTAAGGCCACTGCCTTACTCCTATTCTCCATTCTATGCTTCTTTATTTATCAGCAAGAGTTTTTACTGCTATTGATGGCCATAGGTAGTAGATTAGTCATCCTGTATATTGGGCTGTGTCCCTGGTGAATATATATACAGGGTGGTGCAGACTTGGGGTTTTCCCAGTCTAATCCTCTTGTAACATTAACCTGTCTACATGGGAGGTTCCACTCAAATCCTCTTTTTTGCCTAGTTAAGAGTGTTGTGGGATACTCTCCCATGCTTGAACTCCGAACTTCGTCCTTGGGGAATGCCGACTCTCTAGACTTTCCTTGATGATCTTCTATGAGGCTTTTATCCTAGTGGCCTCGAACTAGGCGAATATAGGGAAAGGATGAATCGAGAGGCCCTGTGTATAAACCATAGTCGCCAGCAGGTCTGAGAGATCAGCCTGTATAACTAGCTCAGGTCACAAGAGGTCAAGACTGAGGAAACCTCAGCCTTGAGCCGCCTGCTTATATATTGCTCAGATCCG